>KL257931.1:4751-20926 GCA_000699545.1 Podiceps cristatus | reverse complement strand
CTGCTGAATTTCCAGGGTGAAGCATCACCATTAGAAAAGGTTATGAATACTGTTTGGAAACAGATACCATGTCTAGGGTGATGGGGAGTGTTTCCTCTGGCATTCTGTCTTGTGTTCTCCTGACCGGAAGTTTTTCCCCAAAGCACATTCTTTCCTCTTTTACCATTAACATTATGAGTATATTACAGATTTGCCAGACTTTTGAGTTCCTATACATCCATTGATTAAAAGGGATGAGTGGCTTAATGACTGAATATATACTGGAAAAAAAAATTCAGAACTGCAGGCATTGAAATAAACTTTTTTCTAATGTAGGGCAAATGCAAAATATTTCTAATCAAATAGCAACATACATGCTCCTTAAAAAGACTTAATACTTCTTGTGACCCAAACAAGTATATGGCTTATATGTCCAGAGGAGGATTCCTCTGTTTTGTTTGATGACAGTTAATAAAAAGAGACATAAAAAAGAGGCAATTTATCGAATTTATCTGGAGATCAAAGGCAACATGTCAAAAATTATTAGTTAAATTGGTCAGACTCATCTTTTTAAGATCTTACACCTACTCTTGATTCCTTCCAAGGAGAGGGAATATGCCCTCCTGTCATAATTTCATTAGATAAAACATCCAATAAGAGAGTTAATCATTAGAACCTTGTACAATTTTACTGTACACAAAATTGGACATGCTGCATTATTTGTCTGCACTGACAACAGCAAAAAAACAGTATCTGCTTCTTTCTCTGTCATGGGACTACCTATGAATTCTCTATGTTTTAGCCAACAGAGGGACAGAATTTCAGACTCCCCCCCCTGCCCCGAATGCATGAAACTCAAAACTATAACTCCAAGATTTATCATCCTTTAAGGAATACCTGGATAAATGTATTCTCTTTTCTAAACTAGGAGTCAGTTGTGCTTTACTCTAATTAAACAGCACGAAATACAACAAATTTCCTCCTTAATCATTCTAGGTGGCATTCATTTAACATCATGTTTTAGGAAAAAAAAAGTATACTTCTTTCAGGTTATCTGCTTTACTGATTTACAGGAAACAACATTTATTTTTAGCATCCAATATTAAAAGATCTTTTTCTGAAACCTAAGTACAGTTATTAATTTGCTCTATTTTTTGTGTATTTTATAGATGGCCAAGTGTTACTGGTAAAACAATCATCATTACCTTTCCAGTATTTCAGAGTTTGTTTATTAATAATTTTCTGAAATATTTTGAAAGCATACACATAGTTCTTTTACCCTTAAGAGACAGAATTCCACTTAGTCCGCATAAACATAGGCTGCATTTAAAAATCGCCCCCCCCTTAAAGGCATCACTGAGTATTCACCATAACTGATCACACCTATGCGATGCTGAAATAACTTCATTTACAGTGTTACAAAGCTACCACGTATTCTGATATGGAAGAGATTAGATGGTGCACAATTCATAAATTTAGCCTTTCAATTTAGTAGCCTTCATACTCCAAATTTGTCTCAGGTCTTGTTCTTTTAACAATTTTTCTAACTTTTCATGTATCTTTTCACATGCAATTTCTATCCATCTTGACATACTGAAGGGCCAAGTTCATCATCTAAATATATTAATAACCTTTAAAAAACTTTGAAGAGACAGATATTACTAGCTATGGGGTTTGTTGTAGTTTTTTTACTGATTTTTCTTTAAAATGATGTTTGATGATGTATCTGTGCCTCCCTCTGCCCCCCCTCTTTTTTTGTTCTGCCAGTGGATCTTAGAATCAGTGAAAAGCTTTCACCAACAGAATTACTCACTCTTACCCACTGCACCCCAAAGAATTAAGTATTATGGAAGATACGTCTTCAGGTATTTTTCATCAGCAGTTCAGTAAAAGGCATTGTGCAATTGCTAGATGCTTTGTTCCTGACTTCCTGTAAAGACCTTTTGTGACAGAAAATTATCACCAGCTGCAGTAACAGCTACATGCATTAAAAATCTTCATTGCTTAATTAATAAGAGGGGAGTTTCTGTCATCTTAACTCACTCCTCCCCTTGCCATGAACTCCCCAGCAAGTTCAGGACAGAAAGTTCATTTTTATCAGCAGAAGCCCCATTACTGTAATTCTCTCCACTCTAAACATACCGAATTTTTATTATCTACTTATCTAGCTCCCCAAGTGATCCTCAGTGCTTCACACTCCACCTTCTTTTGCCTTCCTCAAAACAGAAGGCATCCTGGTCCTTTAATAGAGAGTGATACTGTGCTCCTCACCTAAACAGTTACTGTCTTCCTTGGATTTCTTTTACCCCTCTTTTTTTTCTTAAAAAAAAAAAAAAAAAAAAAAAAATCCCCCCTGCCATACCTTGTGAATTTATGACAGAAGTTTGCTGTTGGGGAGAAAGCTGGCAAAAGTCTCATTTCAGACTTCCCACAATCCATTCCTGTGTTATTCTCTATATACCTTCCTCCCTTCTCCCCATACGCTCTTAGCCTTAAAGTATGTTTCTACTTCTCTCATTTTCTTTACATTAAATGTAAAGGGCTACAATTTTCCTTCCTCCACTCCATGTGACTTCCTCTAGCCACACACTCCTCTTCCTCATATTATTTGTTCAGTCTCACTCAGTCTTATAGGTTTTTCTCTCAGCCTTCTCCCTCCTCTTTTTTTTTTTTTTTTTTTTTCTGGACATAATAGCTTGCATCCTCTATTATCATGCTGTATCAGACGCAGACTGTATTTCCAGATTGCTTTCTACAACACAGTCTCTTGAAAATGCTTATCTCATTAAATCCCATAAAAAATGTTTTTTATCTCCATTATGGTGACCTATTGTCTTCAGTATTTAAAAATTAGGACATTCCTTTCAAATTTCTCTATTTTGTATTTGCTGTTCCATAACACAGTAACACCATGCTTCTGTCTCCCTCTTAGTCTACAATATGTCTTGAAAGAGTTACATTTCATACCGTCTCAGAACATGAGCAGAATGTCTTTGTCAAAATTCTTCTAGTGAAAGGACTGCAATCTAAAAACCATTGCTTCAGTCACAAGTGAGGGGTGTGACAGAATCTCATGTGTTGTGCTGATGACCATTCTAGTTTCAGCAGAAGGGCATATAGAATGCCCTTCCTAATAATAATACCTCCTTTCTCAATACCTTCCAGAGATGCTAAATGTTTTTCAAGTTCTGGTTTTATTTTTCACTTTCTGATTCTCCATTTTCTCTGAAATTTCTATTTATTCCATCCCTACCCTATCATTTTGATTTTATTTTGCAAATCTATTCCAAATTCCAGGTTTTTGCCTTACCCATCTTTAGGTCACCTACCATGTCTCCCAACTCATTCTGTAATGCCCTTAATCTCAGCAAATTTCACCTTCATTAAAGATTTCTGAAACTTGTTTTCCTGACCAAGTCTTCTTCTAAATGCTTGTCTGATTAAGTCTCCCCTGATCTAAGAGACTGTTTCCATCTTTCTGCTTTTCTTGCACATATGCCCATGTTTCTACATGGCAATAATTTATATTAAAGACTTTTTGTGTCATTTTTGAAGTTTTGTTCTCTGAGGAGTCTTACAGGGAAATCCTATCTCCTTCTATTGAATATCCAGTCACTTAAAAAAATGTTTCAGAAAAACGAAGGGCTTGAATAAAAAGCAGCATTCACAAATCACCCTACTGCCTTCTCCAACCTCTGTTTCAGGAAGGTGTCTGCTCCAGCAATTTCTACTGATCCTATACCTCTGTACTGTTTCAATTAAACTAAGCATTTATATATAATTAAAAAAAAAATAATGGAAGTTTTGATGAATTCTGTCTAAAACCACTACTTGGTATTTTGAGGTTACTGCAGAAAATAAAACAGTTGTGAGTCAATGAAGTAGAAAATTGCTGTCTTATAACAGATCCTCTAAGGTGCAAAATGTTCTCTTATTTGCCGTTATCAGTATGTCTAGTAATTGCTTTTTGTCCAACTATTTAAAAAGGGGAAAACAGACTTACAGTCTGGAGAAAAAGAGACAGCAAAACATACAAAATCAAAGCACTAATGTTTTTTTAATTGTTTTCCTATTTTATGGCATTAAGAAAACATATCCAAAAAAAGACATTTGGCCTATCAGAACAGAAAAAAGTAGAGAGATTAAAAGAAGCTGCATAAAATTTTTAAAACAAGCAACAAGTCACATTTAAAAACAAATGCCCATGGTCCTTTGTTACTTTAATTCTTTGGGGAAAAAAGCCTTACTACTAATTAGAAGCGTTTTAGCCATAAGGTTGAGAATATTCTTAGTAACTTTTCTACATTGGTTTAATTATAAAACAGCATTGTAAAAAAATTACCTGGTACTAAATTACACTTTAGCTCTACATAACAAAGAACATTGTAAAATTGCTTTCTGTAACAAACCAACAACTCTGCAAAGGGTAAGATCACATCGACGACCAGCACATACATACACAGTTGCATTTTCCTGGGCTTTCTAAAGAAAAATTTAGGGTTTGGGGATTTCTTTAACGCCTCTGCATGGTTTTGGATTGTCCTTACTTTTATAAAGACTCAGAAAAGTGAGAGGAATTCTGTTCTTTTCAAACATATAGCCAAAATTAAATTTTTAAGAATCACATATTTTAAAAGAGACAGATATGAAGAAGGTCTGAGGAAAACGTTTGAACTCAGAAAGCAGTTCTAATGTCCAGTAAACACAGGCAGGAAGTACCAAATAGCTGTTTTCCAGAACTAGATGAATACCTCACCTTCTTGCAAAACAACTATGGGATTTATTTTCCCCCTTTCAATTTCATTTTTTTTAAACTAGACCATTAAGTCTTCTACAGTATAGCCTTGCACCTGTAAATTCCATTTGTACCATACTTGCACCCAGATAGTCTTAAAATCCACTGGAACACAGAAGTAGGTCTTTGAAAATCCTCCTTGGAGTTTACGATACTTTGATGTTTTTACCCTGACTACCGAAGTGAAATCTTTTACTAAAAAGAAAGGTGATTAGGATCATTTTTGTAACCATGATAAAGAGTGCCTGGAAAATTTACATTTCTTCTAGGCAATCTTCCAGCCGAAGTCAACAGCTAACAAGAAATCTATGTCTGAATCCACGTTGGAGGATATAACTCACTAATTAAGTGTTCCTCAAACCTTTCAAGGAACATTCAGATTTTCTGGCTGATCCACTCCAAGCATTTCTTTATAGAGAGATACTACAGTTGAGTATAACTGAATAAATTGAGGTTTCTCTTTAAGGAATCCTCAATTTAAGTTCTAGTCCATGATACCTAGTCATCCTTGATACAGGAGTAACTCATTTTCATAGTAACTTCCACCATTTTAAGGTCCACTTCGGTGCATTTCTAAATACTGTGTCCTGGCAATCCTCCAACTTATTCAAATATAGAGAGAAATGTTTAAGTATCTGTGTACCCCCTGTCACTCTGATGAAACAGAGCTTTTTATAAATATCCTTGAAGACAGGCAGGATACTTCTCTTTGAATTAACACACTCAAAATAACTTACAATGGCAGTGCTGTCCTCATGCTCCTCATAACTTGCCCACAATCCCCTGGATTTGACTAAAATCCTATCTAGAAAGCTACATTTTCATTCCCCAACCACAGAGATGTCAGTAATAGATGGCCTACAGAAACACTGCAGAGAATCAACACACGGGAGCTTACTGCTACCTAATATACCCATACCAAAAAGGTTTTTTAATTCATATTCGTGTTGCAACAACTACAGGCACACAGTTTCTAACTGATAATAGGTGAACACTCACCTACGCGCAAAAGGCCACAAATATACTTTAATTGAGATTATCAAACCACAAAAGGGCTGCAGTAGCAGTGTCATGACAAAGCAGAGGAAATTTAATCTAAGTACCAGATAACCAGGTTCTTCTGCAAAACTCTCCCAGGAATCACTCTAGTAAGTACTAAAAGCTCTTGCAGCCCCACATCTGTGGAGGAAGGTTTCTAAGTCTCCTGGGCAACTATGTCAATGCAGTGGATCCACATGTTTTACACTTACACACACTCAATTCACTCATGTACTGAAATTTCTGTTAGGACAACCCTACCCAAACCCAGACATTATATAAAAGAGTATGATCGACTGCATTATAATACAACCACATGAGATGATTAAAATAACTTTTACCAGGTGCCAGATATCTGCCATCATGTTTGGATAAAACCAGAGATATATTACTCCTTGCTGAGCTTCTAATCCTGCCTCCTCAGAATATGTCAAAACCGATAACCATGGCAGACACTTATACTTGATATCATTATTTTCTCAGTAGCATCAAAATCTACAAACTGCAGTTCTAGTTGTCTCCCTCTCCTGAACTGCCCTTCCTATCCGTTCATCCCCCACAGTCCTCCTCACCTCCCCCAACACGTTGACACAGGAGTTTTAAAAAGAGATCAGAATGAAGTACATTGCACAGAAGGGAGATTTATTTTAGCATAAGCGCATGGGAAGAAAAAACATTGAGAAAACTACTTGAATGCAAGAACTCTGTTTTATCTCAGCTTTTATCCAAGTTGAGATATTTACTTCACAACAGTTCAAGTCAAATAGTTTTTTTTTAAATACAGAGTTAAGATACCACAGTGCCTGAGTAGAACGAAAATTTCAGAAACCCAGTAATTCTGTAGGACATTTTACCTTGATTTCTGGGTGCTTAAAGACATCACTGCAAAAAGTGGTCTATTTAGGAATATGTGGCATAATGCAACCCAGCTCTTTCAAAACTACCCATCCAGGTATAATTTCTTTGAAAGGAAGCAATAACTCATCAGAATGGACAGAGTATTGATCTGGTAGATGGCAAAATACAGCATCTTCCTAACCTTTCACCTTCACTTCTGTCACTATAACATATATTCAGAATATATTTTCTGAAGTGTTTTTTCTTTCTCTTTTTGTTCCATAGAATCAATAAAATGCTTAGTGTACCACCAACAAAACAACCCATGCACCAAATTCTGACAGAAAACAACCTGGTAAAAAGTTCAGACCATCAGAAAAATCTATGAAAAAAAAATAAAATCCCAACATAAAATGCTTTTCTTCATGAAAGGAAAAAAAGGCGAATTGTAGAATGAATATCATATAATGAACAATGTAACAAAATAATGCTCAATTACCAACCCCATTCAACAGTGAAAACCTGAAGAAGTAGAGACTACATAAAGAGGTCAAACTATACACAAAGCAACCTAAAGTCTCTCACAATCCTTCTAGAAGTTTTCTATTCATACAAGGAAAAAGACACAGGACACTTATTTCAAACATGTAAATTTGCACTGCACCACAGTAAGTTCAGATATGCTGTCTAAATTTATAAGATTATTCCTGTCTGTTTTCAAACCTGCCTTATATAATAACCTTCATGTGATTCAGCAGTCTCCATCAATTTCTCAGTACTCTCACACAGTTCTCATAGCTCATAAATACCACTCTTTCTTCACACCCTTCTCGCTCTTCCTTTCTTTACCAAATTCCAACAACTTAATTGATGACATCTAACCCTGTGAGAACTAACAAAAAACCCTCCACTGAACAAAAAACCAAACCAAAAACCAAACAAAAAACCCCAAACACAACAGTAAAACAAGGAAATGTGACCTTTTTGTTTCCCAAGTCATCTGTATCTCTTTGAAAAAGTTAATAATAAAGTATAACAAAACAGCATATAAGGGTGACCAAAAGTACACCACAAACTCGCTATTCTTGACTAAATGTTTTCTTACAGACACAAGGCATTAAGGATAATGAGACATCCTCTCAGTTGAGGGGGGGACACATGATGATGACACACACCTTTCTCTAAACACAATCCAGGCAGCTTCCCACTGTCACCTTCCAGACTAGCTTTGTTATCCATTAATAAGATGAAATAAATATGATTCACGGTGATTTTTATCACTTTTAGCCAAAAAAAAAAAAATTACCTGAAAAATTACTCTTTCAGGCTCTTTTTCATGCATAGAAAAATTAAAAAATCTCCCATATTGTTACAGAAAAAACCTTCACTTCGCACTACACATTTATAAGGATCTCGTAATGAGATCAAGTAGCATAGTATCCTTCCCAGGTGGGTTTTTTCCTTTGCAGAAGTCAAAATGCTCTTTTGTCAGCTCCAAACAATGCTCTCATGCTTGCAAGTGGAATTGTTTAAAATAATCTCTGCATGCTAAAACTCTTGAGATATACACAAGAAACGAGTATGTCAGAATATCAGCACACTGCATACAAATAGAAACTGCTTTCACCAAGTCAAGCACAGATCACACATTTTACTGCCATCCATGCTCTTGAAATGGAACTGCAAAAAGAATCAGAGTTTGCATTTATTTTAATTGCAGGAAATATTCTGAGCCAAGCTGAAATGCTCTATGCCTATGGAAATAGATATAATCAATTACACTTCAGCCTGAACTCTCTGAAAATGCAGGGAAAATAATTTATTAGTCATCTATAACTTCTAATAATAAGCCATTAGAACAAAAGACAGAAAAAATAATTCAAGTCACAAACTATTCTGAAATGCTTAACATGGGATGAGTACAAACAACAGAAACTATTACAACAGATGTTTAATTAATTGATTGCTTTCATCACTTGTTTACAGCATGTTTAAACTAACCCTCCAAGACCATGGAAGAACTAAGAACGGGTGAACACTTTTATTGTTGTAATTTTTAAACTACAAGGGTTATTTCCGAAAAAGAAATTACTTCAACTCCAAAATGGCTTGGTGCAAAAATGGCAGTCATACAACTTCTACTGGAACAGGGACTTTACAAGACAATATGAACAATTTTTTGCTAGGACCTTCCAATTGAACCTCTCCTTCCATACGCCAGAAGACACTTATTTCAGTTCATTCTTCTACCATTTATTTACCCTGCCTTTCTCCCTTTCCACCCTCCCAAATGGGAGAAGTTGTTTGTCACAGGATTTTTCAGAACCTACTTACAGTCCCCGTAAAATGCAAAGAACACAGAAAATGTTGCTTCTCTAATGCCAGTACATAAATGGTATTGACATCTTTCCAGAGTGAGCCCTCCCTATTTGAAGTATGCACTTCCGCACATTTCCTAGAAAAACAGCTGCTTAAGACCACACACGTATCTACAGCGTTACATGCCTTCCTGCACCTGACTCAATCATGAGCTTCAAATTATTTCGTGTGACAATATGACGCTAACTATTTTTGACAGTATCGCTGTAAGAAATGTTTTAATTTTATTCCTTTAAAGTCCCGATACCTCCACATGGACTTAAAGATAAAACAGATATACTAACAGGATTTTTTCCTGTCTTATGTAAGAATGTTATCTAAAATACTGAAAGGGACTTTAAACAATTTGGCATCTGTGGAAATAAAAAGCAACCTGAGAATATTTTTCCTAGTACAAGTCTAACACCTGAGCAGCAGATTTCAAGTGGTTTTGAGTCTTTCAATACTCATATGTATCCAAATATCTATGCTTACATAAGAAAAACTGAAGTAATGGACAATAATAATTAAAAAAAAAAAAAAAAACAAAAAAACAAAACACAAAAAAACCCACTAAAATGTGTCAAATTAATTGATCTTCCATTTCAATAAACGGTGTGAAGATTTATTTCCACTTAGATTATAATAAATTGTACATATAGGTGAGTATTTCCATTAAGACCTGATTAATACGCCAAATAGTAATTGCAGGTAGACACTCCAAATTTATATTGAAAGTAATCTATTTTAGAAATTCAATAATTTACAACAATATTTAAAAAAAGGTAGCATATACAGACCTTCCAGTAGTCAGATTGTAAACTGTAGTACCTCTGGTATGCAGATAATGCTGTAAGAAAGAAAAATGAATGTTGAATTTGTTTTGTTGCATTTTCTTCAAAGAAAAAGACAGAAAACCTTAACAGTCAGAATACACAACATTAAAATGATAAACAGTTTAATAAAAGTAACACTGCCACAATAAGTACACTGTTGTGGGTAATGCATTCCTTAAGATTATAATTTTGTTTTATGAAATGTCAACCCAAAAGTATATTTATTATTAATCTTACAAATGTAAATCAAGCAATATTTTAAAGAAAACCTATAACAAGAGAAGTCATTTGGAGTTTTAGGATTTTCATCCTGGACAAGGCTGTTGTAAGATTTAAAAATTTAATCATGTAGCTCATTTACCATGCTCCCTGATGTCCTGTAATTTCTAAAGAACTGGTGCAGAGGGACATACAAAGAGAAATCAATTTCACATGCCCTTTCATTCAGTAACTAGAGAAACAAAAGCGAGTGGAAAAAAAGCTTACATTTTATTCAATATCTAAGACCAAGACTAACCTGGAAAACAGTCCTAAGAACAAGTCTGTTCAATAGAATATTAGCTCTACTTGGCAACCAATTTCTCAAATCACCATTCCTACATCCTTCTTCGATACTAAAAGTTCTGGTTGATTCGTCTTGCCATGTGGCTAAGAGGCCACATCAGACTAGAACACAAACAGGCTTCACATTTTTATAAGAACATTGCACTAGGCACAATCCAAAACTGAAGAATTTTAAATAATGATTCACTGCAGTAACAGCAAGATCTTGATTTTTCAAGTGTTTGCTTCTTCAGAATGGAAAATACCAAGCAACAAAAGATGACAATCTCTGCTTTGAAAAACTACAAATGCTAAACAGATTAAGATGATAAGAACAATATGTACTTTAGTCTCCTCCAAGTACCATGGACAAACAACGTCCTTAAATTTTATCACCCTTCAATGCCCATCTTGCATATTCATTTCTGTAACTTAGTAATAGTCCCTAAATTGAAGTGAAATAAGAACAGTATACACATAATGACAAGGCACACAAAGATTTCTCTTCTTAAGAATACACCTTTGCACGCATCTGCCTATGGAGACTTACAACATTGTATTCTTAAATGCCTAACGGATACGTGCTGAATCATGCCCATAAAGTGCCCCTCACCACTAGAACTGGTTGGGAAGCCAGCCTTTAAACTGATTCATTTAGATGCCCCCAGTAGGGGAAAAACAAAAAACCAAACAAACAAAAACCAAACAAAAACCCCAAACCAAACCAAACCAACAAACAAAAAAAAAACAAAACAAAAACAAAACCCACACTCTAAGAGAACACTCATCATCCTTGTACTATCAACATGCAATATGTGTAAATGTTTACATGCAACTTCGCCGAATAAGATCATTTAAAAATCTAGTCTATCAGGCTAAGTCCTTCACAACTTAACAGTACAATTTCTCCTCCCCAAAAGGTACAAACTGAAGGACATGACTGCAGTCTAACAATTTCCCAAATAGGAAAACACATACACTATGAAACATTTTGTAATGTACCACACTTAAATAGATATTTTTTTTTTTACCTCCAACAGTACCTATCCAAATTTTAAAGGTTAAAGCATATTTTGGATACTTACGTCAATAGCACTATATTATGCAAGGTTTAGGAAACTGAGAACTTCTTGTAATCTGTTTTTTTTTCTAAAGAGTAACTATTGTAGTCAATTATACAGGGGATATGGATAAAATAAAAAGATTAAAAGAACATTAAATACAACAATATAGTTTTATACTGAGAAAATAAAAGGGAAAACTTTTTCAGTTTAGCTGTTAAAAAAACCAGGAGTACCCACATGAACATCACCATTAAACAAAAGAGTTGAAATATATGTTTCCCTATAGCAGTTTAGGTATTGCTAATAAGTTTATAAAACAGTTTTTTAAAAATACAAAAATAGAAATTTTGGGGAGGAGTGAGGGGGGCGGGGGGGGGGGGGGGGCGCACCTTACTGCTATTCAGTGACCAAAACTGTCCTTATGCAAGTATAGCAAAAAGGTGTACACCTCAAGCCTTTCTTCTTGCTCCTAACTCTAGCTAGTCAGAGCGTGTGCAGCCCTGTTTCCCAGCCAAAGAGAGACAATGGAACAGAGGTGAGCAGCACTGAAAAAAAGGGGGGAGAGAAGACACTGGTAGGTATTCACTCATTCAGACCCGATAAAGCTCCATGCCAGTGGAGGAGAAAGACTGGGAGGCACAGGAAACTACACTCCAGTGATGTCACTGCTCATAAATTTGTCCAGAGAAGTTCTAGCACCTTCATTTAAATCAAGAAAAAGTTTTTATATTAAAGAAAGGAGTCTTTTCTCCAAGATATTCTACCAGGATGTTTGCAAAATATTTTCTTTTCTAACTCTTCCATTCTTCAATAAAGTTTAGCAACTTCCCATAGTAACAGTTGAAATGACTGCTTTAGTGTGCCAGGTTCACACTACAATTAAAAGAAAGTACATGGAAAAAGCATGTACTGCTGAAACATAATTCACATTTACATGGTAAGAAGATAAGGCCTTCATTCCAAGGAAGGTCACATTACTCTTCCAGAGGAACAAAGAAGACACTACAGTCTTCTATTTAAGTGCTCAATCCTACTTCTGGGTTCAGCAACCTCTTCTAGAGATCCAGCCCTTCCTTCTAGGATAACAGTATTCTGCTTCTACTTAACTTCTTGGAGATGCAATCCTAAAATTCTCAGTGTTGTGCTGAAAACGCATAATAATGAATCATGGAGGGATCCCTTATAGAAATGTCCCTTTCCTCCTCAAGAAAGTTTGACAACTAGAAACTGTTATTGATGCACAATTTCAATATTTAACAAAGGGCTCAACCTACAGTTAGTTACATGTGAAAGCTTATTTCAGCCCCCTTTACATCTAGATTAAACATCTGCTCCACAAACACTTACAATCTGCTGAAAAGGACTGAAGGAACAGGCAGAAAAACAGAAAAAAAGGGGTTCAAGAGAGCATTTTTTTTTTTTTTTTGCCAGAGCCCATGTGAAACACCCTTAATCAAGCATATCCCTAAAATGAATCTCGCATGTAAGAATTTCAAATTATGAAAGCAAGATTGTTGAAAAACTAGAACCTACTAGTTTTAAAGCAGTAGAATATTAATAAATCTGAACCCTACCATCTATTTTATTCCCCGAGCAAGTCATCGGTGAGTACACATTTATCCTGAGTTCTATGGTGTAGAAATAGAGTATCTTATCTAAAAAGTGTATTGCAGAACTACAAGCAACTTTTCCCTTAAGTTTACAACTGAGTGCAAACCCCTCAAATGACAAGCTTTATTCTATATTAAGAAGAAAAAGAGCAAGTTAATCTGCTGAGCTGCAAAAATTTTATGCAAGTCCCTACCTGAAACATAGGCTATGCTTCATCAGTGTTATGATTCTAATTATAGTATGATAGTCCTAAAAAATGAAGAGTCACTTGTGTCATGCATCACACAGTAGCATTAAAAAGAAAAACCCTAGAACCATCAAAAAAACAACACGAAAGTCTGCAACATCATTTGTACTTTTACTTTTCATCCAGGGCTGGTCATTCCAAGGCGAGACAATTTTTTGTCAGAAAAAAATCCTATGAACTACTCCCCCTCTTTCAACATAGGGTCAACTCTCATTTTTACAGATAAAAGTGATTTATCCTGTTTGAGTTAAGATGTCCTTTCTTAAACATAATGAAATAAGTGCTTTCAAATCACTCTTAGGCACAGCAAAATTCTACAGACAATCTTCTGATTAGGAACCTATTACTGAGCTTTTCCAATCTAAAAGTTTGCCACTGAAATTCTTAAAGCTATGGAATTGTTCGAAACTTCTTTTTTCAGCATGAAAAAAATACTCTTGAGCATCCAGAATACACATGCCCGGAGTCAGAACAGGGCTGAGTTTCAACAGTAGGACAATGTTTCTTGCTTCCCTCTCAACTAAATTAAATTCTTAAAATGATCTAGTCAACCACAGAAAACTCTCTAAAAGCACAAAGCTGAGAGACCACGTTCAGACACCTAAACCAATATTGGACAAGTGACTCAAAAATTCCTAAAAAAGGTGCTCGTAATTATATATCTCCATCCTCTGCCTAGTATTTCATTATTTACTGTACCAGTGTACACTCTTCCTATTAACATCTCTCTCCAAAATCTGCCAATTTACACTATTTGCCTAACAGGTAATCCTTATGATCAGACTCTTGAAAACCCTACAACCTACTGAGTGGCAGACACAGCATTTACCATCCTACCCTGAATGGGGGGGTGGAGGGGTGTATGCCCCAAAGGTATATGTAGCTTTTCAGATCAATCACAACCAACTATACTGCTTGATGAGAATAAAAGAATGTTTACCTAAAATACCTCTGAAAAGAAAAAAAAAAAATTACAACTAGTGGATGGAGAGTATGAAAACTCCCCAGCTCAGGCTTGCTTCCCAATCTGTCTTCCAAGCCTCTGCCACCTACTGCAAAGCTGACCCTCAATGAGTTCATACAGTCACAGTCTACCGGTTTTCTCTTCTTAGAGGTTTTTATAGCCACCCAGAACTACCCACTTTGCAATATCTACAGTTACTTTAACACTGACAGCCTTTATTATTTGAATCCTAAGAGTTTGCCTTTCTCTCTTACTATGACTAGGGACAAGGGACACCTCAGACTCAGGACAGGGATGATAATAGGTTTCATATCCACCCCTACTTAAGATACCTTGATTTCATGTAAAGAGTACAGAATAGATTTTACATAATTACCATGTATGTGTTTTTGGGATGCCTTTTTTTAATCTACATAATTCCATAAGAAAATGGTAAAACTTTATAGACTGCGTAATTGTTTCAGCAATCCGACAATCTCTCTTCATATCCAAAGTCTAAATACAGAACCTAAACAAACAAGTGTTGTGAAAATGGAGAGAACGTCTCGACTGAATGATATCCACCTACCTGCCATTTTTAGCACAATCTGATCAAAAATCACGCAGTCACAAAAGGATGGCTTTTATGATCTGCTCTAACAAACCTACTTTATGATACCTGAAAATTTAAGAGGCCTTTGAAAGTGATGTAAACATGGAGCAGTTTGAGTATTTTAGTGCTTGAGTAAGGCAAAAGTGAACTAGATACTGACACCATCTAGTGGCACTTTGCAAGGCTAAATGTGACTACCAGATTTTTGGCTTGCTGAACTTTAAAAAGTTAAGCACAAGCATTAATTTGATGATATACCCCTGAAAAGAGAACTTTAAAAAAACTCAAAGATCTATATTCTTCTGTGTAAATCAATATTTGTTTTATTAAATAGAAATTTCTGGTTTTAATGTTAATTTTTAAACAGGCATTAACATTTCTTATTGCTTATCTGATGTGAAGAACAAGTAGTAAGATAGAAAATTAGCTGAAGAACTGCACAGGGGAAGCAAGGAAAGGGTGCATGCATTGCTTTAAATTTGACAATGTTTCCAGGAAAAATAAATTTTCACTAAACACCCAGGAGACAAATGCAGGTTATGGAAGCAGCATAGTGCAGGTTTTATCCACAACAGTGTTTTAACCTAGCAAGATGAACACTGCTGGGCCATAAAATTAAAGACATCAAAAGGCGAGGAAATTCCTAAGGGGAGAAAATTCCAAGGAGGAGAAAAAACCCAAAAAAAAAAAAAAAAAAAAAAAAAAAAAAAAAAAAAAAAAAAAGTGGAAGCTAGAGCAGCAAAATACCGCTCAGGTATTTTGTTCCAAGGCCTCAGGAAAAAGGTTGCTCTTCATTTCCTCTACAGCTTTGTGCTGGAATTATCAAAGAGACAATCAAAGCAGCCTAAAGCATGTCTTCCTTTTAACATGGAATGAAGGCAGACATACAAAGGCAACACAATCATACATTTAAAAAAGAAAAAAATCACCCAACAGTCTAAGTAATTTTATTAACAACTACACATCCTCATGTGGAACTACAATGCAGCTGCAAAGTGGTGAGAAGCCCACTGTTCCATGATCACATCCAACTATGAGCTGCAGAGGAGACTAATAAAGTATTAAATGTCTAAGGCATACACGAGTTGGACAAGGAGTTTATCATTCCAGAAATCCTTCAGATAATGGACTCTCTGAAAAGCCTTAAAACATTGAGAATATCACAGAATCATACGAAGCTCAAAAATCCTTCAAAGAGCATATTCTGCAAAATGACTTTTAACAAATGTTTATTTAAAACACTGCCCAAAATGAAAAGTTTCAGTCAAAAAAATATGGTCTAGCTATATTCCATAACAACAATCTTCTACT
>KL257930.1:10141-20942 GCA_000699545.1 Podiceps cristatus | reverse complement strand
CTCTCCTGTGCTGAGGCCCCAGAGCAGACGCAGCACTGCAGGTGGGGTCTCACCAGAGCGGAGCAGAGGGGCAGAATCCCCTCCCTCGACCTGCTGGCCACGCTGCTGGGGATGCAGCCCAGGGTACGGTTGGCCTTCTGGGCTGCCAGCGCACATTGCCGGCTCATGTCCAGCTTTTCATCCACCAGTGCCCCCAAGACTTTCTCAGCAGGGCTGCTCTCGATCCCTTCATCCCCCAGCCTGTATTGATATCGCAGGTTTCTCTGACCCAGGTAAAGGTAACACAACCTGAAGGGTCACCAAAAAAAAAAAAAAAAAGTGTTTATTTGAAGAATATATAATCACTACCATATATGCCACCTTTGGGATCCCCACTCACATTAATTTTCTGAAGTCTTGGATCCTCTGAGCTTCTTAGTGTTCTAGGATGACTACTGCTGCTGTTAGTGCCCAGACAGTTTAGCCTCATGTCAGAGGCAGACGAGGTTATAGCTGCCTAGGAGTTACTGACTTTCTGACTCAGTCATCATATAAAAACTTAAATTTACAGTCATTAGTACATACCATAGAAGAAATTCTGCTGTAACAGAACTCAATACTGTATCTGCTTGAAGACAGAAAGTATTTTTATTATTTCTATGGTTACATTGTGAACAAAATTCAGCTACTATTCTGAAAAGGAACCATAGACATCCTACATTACCTTGGGATTTTACATGGTTATGAGCTTGTTTTTCATCTGCTTCCACTAGATAAGACAAGAATATAAAAAGCAGAGAATTGAACTTTCTTTAAAAAAAAAAAATAAGGCGTTTGGGAGATATGCATTATAACTTAAGAAGTACCTTAAACAAACTATCAGGGGTATCATTCATCCAGAAACAGAAAGAAAAAGATATCATATAAGTTCTAAGTTGTGATTCTCTTTAATCTTTGATAGGACAAGCCTGTTGTTAAAGAAGGGAATATTCTCAAGCTTATTTCACTTTCTCAGATGATTTAAAATTCTCTTTCAAGATATATGAGGTGTAGGAAATCACGTATCTTATTCTTATTTCAGAAGCATGTTCAACAGTGGAAATGCATATATCATATTCACTTCAGCTTTAATAACTTTTAAATCCCGATTCATGCTGCAGTCTCTTTTGTTCATTCAGATCAATCCCAGATATTTCTCAAGTTAATCTTAAAAGAAAAAAAATAGTTCTATCTTGGCAGATATGGGTTCCTTGATCTCTTGTGTAGGTGTTTTCCAAAACACATCTTGAGCGACTGTCATTGGTATTGCTTAGACCTGTATGGAAAATACATCACACATTGGAAATGTACATTGGGTTACAACATTTAGGTTATAGTAATCTTAAACTGTTTTTTCATGTATTCCTTAAAAAAAAAAAGAAAAGTAACATGACTGCTCTGTTTAGTGACTGGACATGAGCCAGAGAGCTCCATGTTCACTTGAAAAAAAAATACTTCATTCTTGACTGAAGTTCTTAAGGCTTTATAGTCTCCTTCTGTGAGCTAGCAGCAGTGTAAGACAAAAGCAGGTGTACCCAAGGAAAAATACTTTGAGGTGATATATGCGTGGAATTAATGGGAATTAGACTCCCTTACCAAACAAAGTATGCTTGCAGACAGCACTGCAAACTTTTCCCCTGACCTCGTAAGTAGCAGCTGAGACCAATTTCACCTAATGAAGCCTGCTGTTTAAGTATTTTACAAATATACATAGGAAAGTTCCTTTAAACCTAGACATGCATTAGGCTACCCTAAAGTAGTAACTTTGGATGAAAAAGATTCTATAAATTATGCAAAAAGGCATAACAAATTTCCCTGTCCTTTTCTTTCCTCTTCTATTCCCATCCACTGGAATATCTTTTTTTTTTTTTTTTTTTTTTTTTTTACACAGAACTTTCACTTGCTCACATAACACTGCCTGTAGATTTTATTCTTCATCACAATTTAGCTATTGCAGTGCTAGCTCACATTACTTTTGTATACACAACAGAGAGAAGTGCACTGGGAATGCCTCCTCTTTTGTCATGGAAAGCTCCATACTTTTATATTTCACAAATATTTTAAAACAGACCAAAGAAGATTTTGAATTTGCAGTGGACACTTGTTCTTTTTGCTAGTTTAGCATCTGTTAATTAAATCAGACATTTTGCAGAGAGATTAATTTTTGTTTTGAACCTGTCACATATTTTCAAATAATTTGACAGACTAATTAGTGCACCTAGATGGGACAACAGATGAGCTCAAAGTAAACAATGCGGAACCAATTTCAATCTTCTGGATAAGATTTGAGATTTGTTTTATTCTTAGCCTCAAAATAAAATACTCTTTTAATTTTTATTTTTTTTTTTCCTGAGCTCTTTCAGGAGTCTAAAAACACATAGTGGTTTTATTAAGGACCTAAATTATTCTCATTTTGAAAGGCATGCATATTTCAGATATATATTGGAGTAATGATTATGGCCAAAAGGGAATTTTTAGTGACTAGTGCTAATAGTGATGCCAGCTTTTCTTGTTTCTTTCACACCCCTCTCCATTTTCTTTCTTTTCCCTCAAAAAATAGTAGTGGTGAATATGTATAACAATGCTCCTTAGGAAGGCGCTTTAAAGAAACAACAGATTATGTGATTACCTTCAGCTAAATAGGCAGTGCATCCACACTCTTAATTAATGCTGCCAGTACCTAAAAGGCAACGTCTGTGTTGATGCAATACCTATATTTTACTTTGTACATTCAGGAAAAGGAGCAACTACATTTCAGTTCATAGGTAAAGGGTAATCCTAATGTGCACAGCAGGAAAGCCCTTGTCAGTCATAAATAGGAATTTGCTATTTGGCTTTCAATTGGAGATTGCTGTATCACCAGTTCTAGTTTAAGATAACTAATTTCTATACTCACTGCTAAAAAAAAGTACAATTTGAAGGAAATAGTAGGAGAACCAAGAAAGCAGCAAAGACAAGAAAAACAGTGAATGAGGTAGGAATTAGATTCTTCACTTACTTTTTTCTATTGATAATGAAAACTATAGCCTACAGCCACAACTGCACAGAAAGAACAGTATCAGTAGAAAAGTAAAAACTATTGTTCTCAACATTTTTTTAAAAGGTTTAAAAGCGAAACATCTCTTAAATAATGCGAGATACTGGAGCAAGTAAAATTTGAGACAAAACATGGTGAAATTTCTCTCTTTCTGAAACATCTCTGAACAGGTCCATTATGGACCACCTACATACACAGTTGGTCTGAGTTTTTCAGTCCAGTTACCAAATCAGGAATACATGCTTGCACAGCTCTGTTTCATCTTTGCTTCATCTCCATCTAAGCCTGTAGACCTTTGATTCACATCTCCCAGGCTCATGACTCTCCAGCATCCCAAACTCCCAGGGCTTAGAGATTCCATAACTTCAGACCTAGCCTCATCAGACAGCTTGCCCTGAAGCAGAGACTCCATTCCTTTTCTCAGGGAATTTTGAAATGACTGGTATTTGATCTGAACTGGAGAGGAGCGTCTAGTGAACCACAGGCATCCACCTTGGATTCCAGTATGGGGAATTGACTCATTGTCCTGAATTTATATTATATTAATTTCCATCTGTGTTTTTGTTTGCACCTGTGCAGAATGACTAAGAAATGCTGCCGTTCTGGTTTGGTAGTGGTTTAGTTTTTCATCGTGTATACCTACCTGGGGGGTAAGGCTGTGGAGAACCAGACTTGGTGTGTTTAATAAATGAACTGTCCTAATTCCAGCACTCTCTAATTATTGTCTAAAAGTTGAGCAGAAGAAAAGTACTTCAAACACATAAACTTGTTCCTACCAAAATGTTTGAATGTCACACATTATTATTAAAAACCAATACAAAAATTGCAATATGTTAAATAGTGGGTATTTCTATTTTCAGATTAACAGAGCAAAACTTCCTTACTGGAAAATGACCCTGCTAAATGTCTGCAATCTTGTCAACAACATAAACAACCAAGTGGGGGAAATAGTAGAGGCAGATGAAGAGGATCTCATTTCAGGAAGACAATTTCCTGCTTCTCTGGATGGCTTCAGCTTGGAAGCAATGCTGACAGTATATCAACTCCAAAAAGTTTGCCACAGCAGAGCCTTTCAGCATTGGGAGGTAAAACAAACTGTCACAAATTCATGTTTCAACTGCTATTAAACTGTCAGGCTCTGTTTGTAGCGATGTTCTAAAATCCATATCCATGTGACCCCCGTCGCATTGCCTGAGCTTTCCTTCCCTTTTTTATATTCTCTAATACTTCTAATATGCCTCTTATTGAAAGAGTAGGGAATAATGTCGTTTCTGGCGAGCTGAATGTCTGTTTTTTATAGTGACCCATGGATAAATGAGAACTATTCTCAACTACATACTTTCTCCGTTCTTTATAGCCATTCCAAGGAACCAAACACATGAAAGTGTGCTCTTATGCCAGAACACAAAATTAATGTCTGCCTAACAGACATGAAGTTACTGTAGATTTATTGAGGCATAACTAAATGTAGACAGAGTTTCTGAAAACCCTTTTAAGGCCCTAAGGCAAACAGGATTCAAAATGCATGGACACATGCCCATATGTACATGTAATTTTACCTGGTGCTCTGGGCTTCTTGTCATTGCTAGGAAACCGGTAGCAAGGGAACTCTTGCTTTTCACTTCCTCACAGCTAAAGAGGGCCCTGCAAGTAGACATTGTGATTGTGTGAGGATTGCTGCTCTTAAATAGAGATTGTTTATAGTCCATTTGTGATACTTATCTTAGTTCAATGATCACACAGAGGCACACGGGGCACAGTTCACTTGCATTGTTGTATATTACACTAAAAGCTGCACTGCGTAGTGAAAAACACTATCTGTGTCACTATGCACTTTCCAGTAAACCCAATTTCCTCATCTATCACAAGTTCATGGACAGTCAGACTGAATCTTGATCCTCTTTTGTTTGCCAAATCTCAGGTCTCTATTTGCAGGCTTATTCTCAATCCTTTGTATTAGCTGGGATAGTCCATACAAAAGACCGAAACATCTTTGAGAGCCAGAGTTTTCTGAGGGCTATATTAATCTGTACATTTACTACTGAAAAGGAGATACTGTAGAACTGACTATATGGAATAGCCCATATGAACTTAATCACAGTTCCTTACTTTGCAGTTGCATCACCTCTTGTGGTGGTTAGGAATCATCATTCTTAACAGTACTGCATGTGAAACTGTAAAAAATATAATATTCCTCTCTCAGTTTAGGAACATGCTTATGCAGTGCAGAGGTTTATAAGACACAACAGAAAAAGAAGGAATCGAGACAGAGGGAGAAGGATTGAAGAAGGCTTGAAATAAACAATTTATGTAATGAAAGAAGTTCTTGTGATCTTATTCATCCAGGACTGACTCCCAAGAGAGAGTCTTTCCATTCATTTCAATAGAGTTTAGATGAGAACTCATTTATTAAGTAATTGAATAACAGAGTTTGATTGCTTAAGGAAATACTGAGGTGAGTGTAAAAATGTTTTCAGTTTAATGCCTTTCAGCCAAGCAGTAGGACTGTACTTGACCATGGACAAATGTGGTGAGAGAATGGATGAAATCTTAACAGTAAAAGCAAGAACAAATCTGAACAAAACACTTAAAAAATGCCAAGTAGAACTCAAAACAATGTTATGTAAGAAATTTTGATTGGTACAATTCTGGTTTTCTTGTGCTTTATTTCCTTTCTTACTTGTTTATTACACATTTTGAGTTTTTAGCTGCTGCAAATTGCAGATGAAAATATTGCTCAAAAAGCCGAAACCAGCAAGCAGTGGGTGTTTTAGGAGATGTTTAGTCTAAATGAGTGATTACAGGGTGAAAATCATTAGGAAGTTTTCAGTCAATTTGAATTTTGGTCCGAGGAGGACATACCAACTTTCCTCCCTAGTCAAAACCAATGGTCTCATTTGTTTTAGTGGAATTCAGATATCACCTCTGTAGTATTCAGTTCATCTTTAGCCTGATCTTAGTTTTGTGTCTTGAGTTTTGGGGTGGTTTTTTTGGGTTTTTTTCCTTTTTTTAGGAAAAGGAAGCTTGGTAGCAGGTGTTAAAATAAGGTTTTATAAAGCTTTCTAGGAATTGATAATCTGCATTACTGATAAAAAGTGATAACATTGTGTCTCTTCTTGCATCCTATAGTTACTTCAGCAAGATGCTTTTGATCTAGAGAACTCAAGCCAAGACAAGGAAATAATGAAAAGAAAAAATCCCTATATTCTGAAACGGCAGCTACATGTGAACAAAGCCAGAAGACCATACATACTCAAGAGAAGTTCATATTACTGATGCAGCAGAAGAAAACAATGTATATTTAGTTTATAGGTAACTGTGCGTTATGGTTATCTTATTTAAATCTAAAATCATATTTGTGTGAAAATATACTATGGAAAATCATCAAGATGATAACATAACTGTGTCTTTTTTGCAATTGCTGTTTTTTGATTGTGATTTTTCCTACTTGAGATTAATTGGACCAATACATTTGCAAATAAATCTAGTTTCTAAGCATGATGTATTGTACAAAACTGAGATTTCAACGTATTTCAGTCACTATAGTAGTCTTTTCCTATTTTATATATAAAGCACACCAACATACACCAAGTAAATTGATATTGTCCATAAACCCTGCTGAGAATCTCACAATTTCTTAGTGCACCACCTCAAACATATATATGCTTGCAAATTTTTGTATAATACACTAGTCAGAACTTCCACAATATTTTATATATTGGCCAGTTTAATTTATTAGGGATTAGGTCTAAGAAAAGAAGGAAATACTATCAGCTAACTATTAAATGGCAACTTAAAAATTCATATTTTAAATAGGCTGCTTGTAAATGAATTTTAAGTTCTTGACTCCTAACTTGCCACTGAAATGATAATTTAAGAAAACAATATGTAAATGAGACTTTAACAAAGTATGCCAGTGAGAAAAAAACTAGAGGTGCTTCAGAGTCTTGTGTATCACCAACTAAATAAGGAAAACAGTTTATTAAAGTAAAAGAATTTACAGTGTTTACCTAATCTATGAATGCTCAGGAAAAAAAAAAATAAGGACTAAAAATAAAAGTTGATTCATGCTCCTGTGCTGTCACTGTTAAAATACTAATCCTGTTATATGAGAAATTTAGGAGAAATATTTGAAAGAGAAATTAAAATTAGAACATCTTAAGCTTACAATTGAAAGGCATTTCCTTTCCCTCTGTTTACAACTTTGTAATAAAAAAAAGGCAATTTCAGGAGTTAAAGCCAGTCTTGGAAGCTGACAGAGAGGGAAGTGCCCAGCATGGAATTAAATTGTTTTCAAGCCATGAAGAATCAAGTGCCAACTGAAACTTACACAGCTGCGTCTGTGATGTGTACATGAGACTCGGGATCTCAATGATCCCAGGCTCCGGTTCTAGAGGAAAAGAATCTGAAAGAAATCTTTTGTCACAACAACAGTCAAAATAGAGGGATACTCCAAGACCCATGAAGCCTGGATGCTCAGACCAGGAGGCAAAAAAAACCCCAACCAAAACGTTCAGACATTGCTTTTGAAAACCTACTTGTTTTCTGTTTGAGGTGTTTCCTCAATGCAATGCTGTTCCAACAAATTGCCAGGAAAAAAAAAAAAAACAAAACCAACCAAACAAAAAAACACTCAGAGAGTTTCCAAATCCTCTCACAGGTCAGATTTTCTGTCAATTATTATTAAACATATACAGTGATGTGCATAGAAAAAACATACCCATACCAATGGTTACACCAGCTTTGTTACATGGGGAGGGATGGATTTTTACAGTAAAATGTGTTTTCACTATATTAAAGTGAATTATATTTTCTTTTCTCACTACAAATATTATTAGTTTATTTATTCAGTAGCCACTAAATACATGCACTCACAAGATATAACAGAACATACACTAATTACTGTAATAATCGTTACGACTTGAATACAGCAAAGCACTTAGGCATATTTGGTCTCAATGTTTTAAATGCTTAATGCGCTTAAGGGCTTTACTTGAATAAGGTTCTAGTGGATTCATACCCTTTATTTTCTTATGAAACTGTGGTAGAATTAGACCAGAGGCACAGTATGATCTCAAGTGGCTAAGAAATATCCCTCTTTCCAACAGACCTACAAGCACCCTGGTCTTATTATGGACACTTTAAATTCTAAATTACCTGTTAGTCTGAAATAACAAAGCAGAACAGTTTATTCGAAAATTCACTGCTAGCAATATATGAGGAAAAAAGAAAAGAAGCTTCAGATCACTATTTCACGGGGAACACAGAAGAATAAAACAAAAAGAAATAGGTTGCCATGATAGTTTTCTCTCAGATTAAGAGTATAAGAGTTTAATAAAAAAAAAGGTAAGGTAACGTGGTTGTCATCTGATAGAGAATGTTAAAAATTTCACCCTTCTGTGTTTCATTTTGGAGATGATTTAGTTACTCAGGATAATGGCAGATGACCTCAAATGATGGTGATTAACTGTTCCACCCGCACCTAGTGCTCCACACTCAAGTGGGACTTGCCCTGTGACTGTGTACTTTTCCTTGCAGTGCAGAGTTAATAGGTTAGCCAGACTGACTGGCTGAAAATGGCTTAAAATAACCCCTTTCCTTTCAGCATGCTGTGAATCCACGCACGGTCAGCTACCGTGTGTCACTGGAGGAGGCAGAGCTTAAAGTATGACAGGAGGTAGCTTGTTCAGTTGCTCCCGAGCCTCTGATGGAGTGTTCAGTAGCTGTCAGAGGAATGTCATCCAGAGTGAGAGGCAGTCTGAACTAGACAAGGAACCAATATCCATCATTGTAACATGGTCAGTAAAGACAAAAAAAGCCAATGCTGGTGCTTCAGTTTATTGGTCATTGGTGAAGAGCAAGCATAGCAGTATTAAAATCTTAGAAAACACACTAAAACCATATCATTAAGCCAGACATAGAGAGCTGTACAGAGATATTTTGATGTCTGGGGGACCCTTATTTTCTTGAAATCTCCTCTCACTTCTAGCTGCCGCTACCTTCTCATAACCTCACTTCTGTGGAATTGCAGCCTTTCCTTTTTGGCCTTCCTTTTTAGATGATGACAGCAAAAAAATAGGCAGGCTTACGCATTTTTGTCTCTGTTTCACACATTCTTTCAGTGGGATCCTTATTGCCTGCCTTGGCCCTAGCTGTGCTGTAGTTGCAGCAGCAATGGGTGCTGAATGAAGTTCAAGCCAGAAGAGGCCTTCACAAAATGTAAAGATTTGTAAATTCAGACAGGCTTTCCGCGCCACCCCCCCGCCCCCTTTTTTCCCCCCCCTTTTTCTTTTTCTGAAGCTCATACTTGCCTTAAGTTTAAAAATGTTGTTTTGAAGGCCATTAACTCAGATTGCTACCTTGGCTTAAGGAAATGCCTCTTGATATGGACAATTTTTGTTTTATAAAGGCAATTACTGGGAGATTTACTGTCTGTCTCCACAGAGGAGCACATTTTTCTTACATATTCCATTGCTGATGTTTTTATAAAGTTAATAGATGAATAATTATACCAATTATTCAGTAACTTTATATTTAATCATTTCTCATACTTCTAAAATATTGGATATTGTCATACAGAGCAATTGCAGAAACCTCTCAGTTATTTCTAATGTAGAATTAAATGGAGCAGATTTAATTTGACTTTATATATTTTTAATAGTTATCATCCATAATCTTAAATGCCCTACACAAAAAAACATAAAACACAGAGAAATGAATAATTTTATCATCTCTGAGCCATATATTTGTTAGTTTTTCTTTAAAAGAAACAGTATTAAAAAATAAGAGTTACTGTTCTCAACATTTCTAATGTAGAATTAAATGGAGCAGATTTAATTTGACTTTATATATTTTTAATAGTTATCATCCATAATCTTAAATGCCCTACACAAAAAAACATAAAACACAGAGAAATGAATAATTTTATCATCTCTGAGCCATATATTTGTTAGTTTTTCTTTAAAAGAAACAGTATTAAAAAATAATAGTTACTGTTCTCAACGTTAAATGTGGTGATAAAATAAGTCTTCAGCTTTCTTGAGTCTTGCTTGTGGTGTATTATAAAATTAGTTGTTTTCTGTCTTTTCTATTAGAAGTCTAAACTTTGTTCTATGTTTTAGGTAAGAGGTTAATGGCTGTGGTGTGAAGAATGTGGATGTTTGCAGATTAAAGGAGATTTAGTTTTGCAATATATGGTTGTGGCTATGCCTCATACCCAACTCTTAACTAACAGAATGGAGACATGATAATTTGGTCTTGATTTTTATTCTTTTTCCCTAAGATCAGTTATCAGTTTGCATTATGTGGTATCAAATTGAAGATGCAAACCACCACGATAATATTTGAGTGCAGGAGGGCAGAAACAGCAGCAGGTTCTTCTGAAATTCTCCAAGGTTCCAGACTGATCATGGATGTTTCTTACATTCAAAATATTGGATTGACTGAAGGCAGTCATAAAACAAGAGTTGCAGAGAACCTGAAAATAAAGTGTATTGTACTTCTGTGACATACAATAGAGTCAGAACTTGTACCTTGTTGTCCAGGAAGCAAAGAAAATGGAGGGAGAGGTTGATCTTCACAAGGAACCTGAGCAATGAGATATTCATTGCTACCAAACTTAAGCATTTGAAGGCCATGAGTGAGGCTGCAAAAACCTGCAAATAAATAAATAAATAGATGGATAGATAAATGAATAAATAAATAAATAGTCCTGATATCTAAATAAAGTAATAAATACCCATCAAA
>KL257930.1:0-10110 GCA_000699545.1 Podiceps cristatus | reverse complement strand
CCCCTCCCCTCCATTTACTGGACTGCCAGGGAGCATCTGAACCACTTTTTTAAGCTTTGTCAACATGAGGAACTAAAACTTTTTTTTTTTTTTTTTTTTTTTATCATTCATTGCTACTGAAAATCAACATTCTTATCCAGTCTCTTGAATCCAGTAGGTGACACATTAAGACATGCACAATGCTGATGATCAGTTTTCAAAAACTATCAGATCCAGGATACTTGGATAGATCTGAGAGACTAAATAATCAGACAGTAGACTAGAAAGAGCTTTGTGGTACCTCATTTGCAAGCAAGTTTGGCTGGTCAAATGACTCTTCTGAGGTGGCAATATGGAGAAGTGGAATGGGAACCACTCAGGAGCTTTTCGAGGGGTATCAGCTCTTAAGAAACATAAAGCCTCAGGGGCTGTTAGCTGCCCAACTAAGACTTGCTTTTTTCCAAGTAGATGAGAGCGTACAGCTGTTGCCTCAGGAGACTCCTCGCATCCCCTCATACAGAAGGAAAAGATGGGACTATACATAACTGGACTTGAATCACCAGGGAATAGTATTTGTCTGCTTGAGCTCCCAGTGGGTCAAGTACCAGTGTGTTTTGTCTCAAAAGTTACAGTGCAACTTTAGTCTAGAGCCATTTTCTATTTTACTCTTGAAGTTCAGTTGTAGGAATCTTTTGCTGGATGTGTTTCTTATGGGTACATAAGGGGCTTCTCAGATAGTCTACACATTGCTTTCATAAATGACTGCCAGCAGCCTGAGCACCTCTGTCCAGATGTAGTGTCTAAGCTGCTTAACAAAATGTTAACAGTATGTGAATTAAAAACTGCTGGGTTTGCATGTCAGTGAATCTGATCTTGAGGACAGACAGGAGGCATCCTAAAAGACAATCTTGACATCATTATTTCATCTTTTTCTGATTCATTATTTAAAAATCCAAGATGCATAACAGATTTTTATAATCCAATACTTTAGTATTTAACATTTTTCTCCCATAAATATTTAAGTCAAGATCTAAAAAAAAAAAAATGTACAAAAAAAAAACGGGAAAAAAAAAAAGAATTAGTATGTGCTATATAGTGCATTATTTTCCTAATTGTCACAGTTGTCACAGAGCAATATGTCTTGGGAATCACTTTGTCTGGAACGAATGGTATGGTCCCTCCAAAATGTTTTTTCAAAACCATATTGTTTGTATGTATTTAAAGACAACTGTTCCTAGAATCTAACATTGTAAAGCCTTTTATTAGGATGCAAATTTAGTTGATTCAACGAATAATCCCTGTGGTTAAAAAACAATCCTCCTCCTCAAAAGAAAAATATTTAAAATTTTCCTATTTTATAGCAGGTATAGAGAAGGTCTTTGAAATAATTTGTTTAACAGTTCTTGCATGAATGAAATCTCTTGGTTATTTTTTGTGTATTACCAAATCCTTAGGGTAGTTGTATAACCCATATACTGCAGTTGTTGTTGTGTTTTGGTATCTTATTTAATGATCTTTTAAATAAAGAGCTGTTTGGAACAGACAACATGCCTTTTGTTCTGTTCAAAAAGAGGGAATCAAAAGAATAACACCACATGGAGCAAAAGTATATGTGTACATGCTCACGAATGAGAAGTTTATTCAAATTATTCTGAATTTTACAGCAAATAAAGCATAACTTATGGGGATATGTAGCTGCAGAATACTATGATACTTTTGCTGTTTGCTGCAGAAATAGACAATAATGACACGAATTTCTAAATGATTGTCTTTAATATGCAGGAGGCACTGAAGTACTAAGATTGCAGCTGCTTTTGAAGCTGAAATCCTTGGTGAATACTTACCTTCCATTCTTCTCAAAAGTTTCCATTTACTGAAGGCATTTTTTCATTATAGTGGAGTTAAGAGTTGCTATTCCAACAGCCTGTCTAAGGAGAATGAGTGAGTTATGAACACTATAATTTTTTTTTCATAAACATTACATGTACCTCCACTTTACCTTTGTGGTTTTACAGATTCCTGTGTTAGAGAGTTGAACTGAAACGGGCTGTAAGGGAACAAGCAAATGGGAAACGAAATACAGACAGATAAGGGAAAATGTGGAAAGACGTTAACTGGGTATTCCTTCTGCCTGGCTCCAACCAAAGAATGTCAGGGCTAGCTGAGGTGTGGGTCGTATGTATTTGGAGGAAGGGAAACAGAAAAGGAGAGGAAAGTCAGGGAGAAAGGAGGAAAGGTAATCTAACACTGAATTAAGTCTTGCTAGGTTAGTATTAGTCGAGGACTATAGTGTACATGGACTGTAGGAACTAGAAGATACAAGACGTTCTGGAAAATGAGGATAGTGGAGGATAGTAAGGGCAATCATCTGGCCCCCATTCCCAACACTTCCCCTGAATCAAGAAAGACATATTGAAAATGGAGGTTTCAAATTGATAGTTTTTAAGCTGAAACTGGAACAACTACAGAAAGCTGATCAGGAAAAGGAGAGAGTAGGCAGCAAGGGTCAGGAATGAAACAAATCAGAATCAGTTCAATCATTCAGTAAGATGTGCAGAGCCAGAAATATCAGTACCGAGTACACAGATTGCTGTTAACAGTTTGAGGTTATCAACACCAAGCTATCAACGGCAGGTTTGAGAAGGCTTGTGGTTTGAATCTGTGTCTCAAGGAAATTAGCACTGATTTCTGCCCCTGGTCTCAGAATCAGAAGACGTGGTGGTATCCAGATAGAAGGCAAGGAAGACCTTTTAGAGGCTATGAAAAAGAACAGAAGAAAACAGAAGGCCCTAGGAGACAGCCTTGCCATAAAGCAAAAGCTCATTTCATACTGCAAAGATAATGAGAAACTTACATTTGTAAGTAAGTATACATCAATAGAGCATGCACTGCTTATGTCCTCTATATTCTTTTTATTCTTTTCCCTGTTCCATTTGGTTGGTTGGTTGGTTGAGGGGTTTTTTTGGCAGGGTGGTCGTTTTTTTTTGTTTGTTTGTTTGTTTTTGTCACTGTGCTGAGACCATTTGTTACAATTTATGAAAATATTCAAAAAAGAGTGAATCTTTAGGAATTTAATTATTAATGCCCCTTGATATTTTCCATCTCTGATCTACTTCTCATCCACCATAGCACTAATTTCTTGTCCTACTTCAAATTCCTGTGCTGTTATTTACTCTGGTTCATTTAGCAAGTTCTCTAATAGGGCTGAATCAAATATTAGTGAAATAAAAATAAATTATATATAGTGCATTTAGCATGTATGAAAGAAAGTTATCAGAGAAAAATATTGAGTCATATAGGAACTGCATTTTATCCCATTTTACACATAGATAAATTTTTCATTGAAAACCTCAATGTCTACTAAACTTACATTACACTGTAGTGATACAAATTATTTTTCTTCCCACCAGCTCTTAAATATAGATTTGCTATTTTCTCTTTGTATCATACTAGTCCAAGATGTATATATTGTCAAAATCAGCATTTGCAGCTTCAGAATTCAGACCTATTGCTTTGTATGTTGGCATGGATCTTACTCAGAACCTTGATTCAATCCTCTGTATCATTCATGCTCTGATAATCTTTAAGAATTGTAGCTAAACATTCCTTTTCAGAAAAATGATACTCAGATATCCATCCCTTTACATCCTTTACACCCCCAAAAATTTCTATTTAATTAAATACTTATTAGTGAAGTAAAGTAAGGAAATTACTCTTTGAGCAGTCTAAGGAATATCTTTGTTAAATGCTTGTGTAGTATTTAGGACAATGAAGTAGTCCAGGGAATGTTCTAATACAAACTATGCCTGGGTAATAAAAGCTTGACTGAAGTGTTGCTGCACATGGACTAAGTTAACTTAAAAGAAGAATAAATTTAGCTTTTCATAATGTTTTTTTCTTTGGTAGTTTTGATCTTTCCCCCCCCCCCCTGTATTTCCATTCTTAGTCTGTTCTGTTTACTCTACAGGGCTTTGGTTTATCACTCTCCTTCATATAGGATGTTCTGGGATAGAGAATGTCAAAGGATGAAGTGTGGTTGCACAGAATCCCCCAGTCCCTTCACTTTAGCAAAATGTGCAAGTCTTCAGAGTTCAAATCAGGATGATTTCTGCATGGCTAGCACTCTAAATCAGGTTTCCTTTGAATGTTAATGATACAGAAAAAGAACAGTAAATTACCTGTTAGGAATCCACTCACTGTGTCCAGAAACTGAAATGGTCTGGCATTGCTGATGTTAGACTTCATACAAACTATCTGTGAGCCTATATTTTTGAACCCCATGTTCTCATGTCCTTTGGGGGAAAAAATACCTATGAGAAATATCTGAATCTCTGTGAAACTTCTCCTTCAGTGTGAGATCAAGGAGTGTCATTGGGAACTGTAGCTGTTATCAGACAGGCTTCACAGATGAAAGATTAGAGAGAAACTCCAGAAATTTATATTCTTTTAAAGACAGTAATCTGGAACTGACCTTTGAAAAAAATTGGTTTTCTTATATATCTAGAATAATTATGGCAAATCAGACAGCCTACTTCAATGCATGGTTCTCTGACCTGGTCCCAAAATCCATGTTTCTGTGACCTGGATGGATATAGATTATAAACAAGATCTCTTCTGAGCATTCAACAAGGCAGAAGGCAAAAGCAGATATGCTGTGCTAAAATATTTTTGATGCCTTATTAGCAGCTTTCAGTAGTGTGTGAAGAAACATAATGTACTATTTGCACCACTTTCCAAGGCATGTCTTAATGTGAAAGAAGGAGCTGACATTTACTGTGAAAAGTAAAGTCTTTATTTAGATAGAGTGAGTGTTAAAATATCTGAAGCATGGTGCTTGCAAACTTGATTTCTGTTCACTTAAGCACTTCAGTGCTTTTCTGCTAGAAGTGCATCTGCCCCTTTGAGGATACTGAAAGTCTCTCTGACTCATCTTCCTTAGCTAAACTTTTACCAAGAAAATGTGTTTGGCAACAGGTGTGAATGAGAAAGGATAGCTCAGATTCACCATTATAGATAGTCATTGAGACTGATGATATAGAAAGCTAAAGCTTACTAAAACACTACCGTTTTGTAAGACCAGTTGAAAGGGTTTGGGGAAATGGGAAAAAGGACAAATAAATGGACAATCTTCCTTTTGCTAATATATAGGCACACAAGCACACTAGCACAGACTTTTATATGAAGACACTGCACATCATGTCCTCTGCCATATCTCTGTTAAGCCATATCTCAACACAAGAAGATCTTCACAGGTATGTTACTTGATTTTTCTGGCCAAAAAGAATGGATATCTATGCTTGTTTCATGTATAAAACAATGCCGATAGTTTTGTAATACTTGTTGTGTATTAACAGAGCTGGCCAAAATGATGACCCATAGTTGATCTTGTCTAGTGTGGGTTTGAGTTGCACAACTGGGTGGTACGCTTGATGGTCACCTTTCAACATTCACGAAATCAGTTCTATGTCCTGTACAGTCACAGTGGACCTGACTGAACACACAATTTGGAGTGGGATAAAAGAAGAAGATGTGGTTGACAGGAAAGTCTCGCTCTTCTAAGACAGCAGTAGACATATAAAAACCCCTAGATATTGTACAGGTGATAGGAGGGTGGCCTTGTGGAAGCTGAAAATGACGATCAGACAAAATAACACAGGTGACTCAAGTGAAAAAAGAGAGCAAATTGTTGCTATTAAAGTTAAATGATTAAAACATGGAAAGAGAGAGGTATTATGTTGCTCCCTGCATCACATAATGTAAACTTATTTAAAAAGATGTTATGGTCCTTTAAAGTTGCTTCCTGTCTGACACAGTACAAAAACCTTATGTCTATTCTCTTCCAAGAACAAGAAACAGCAGTATTTTCCTTCTTCTCCTGGGACTGCAGAAATCAAACTTGTGAGAACTAGTATTTCAATTTTCCTATTGAAGTAGCACCCATCAGCTGCAGAATGTGGAATTGCACAAACCAGAGTCTAATCTTGTTTTTTAACAAGTGTAACTGAGTATGGGTATCCTACTCCACTTATTTTTTTTAACTGGTCTCTAGAAACTTGGCCCATTCTAAATTACAGGAGATCAGCATTACGCCGCAAAATGGATTTTCCTCTGTAATTCCTCAAAAACATTGTACAAGTAAAGTTACTACAGAGCTGAAAGCACATGAAATTTGATGTGAAGTAACACAAAAGACAATAAAGGCAGAAGATACCATCCAGGTCACTGAGTTCAATCCTTCACAATTTTAGGCTGACGAATACTACATACATGTGGGTTTCACCTCACGTAGCTGTAGCCATCTGAAAGTCAGATATCTAGATCTGAGCTAGTTATGTAGACTTCCTCCATGCCTAATGCAGAGAGAGGTACTTTAGGGGAAAAATCCTGCATTAGGAATTATCTATCTGTAAACAAACAATCTACTTTGGACTAGACACTTCAGCGTTCAGTGCTACAAAGATGCAAGGTGAATCTTGGTTTGAGCCTATAATGAGTGATATCAGTTTCTCCCTACACAATGATTACCATCAGATAAAAAATATGAGCCAACAAAAGAACCAGTTCCCTGAAACAAAGCTGAAAAAGAACCGAGCAAGATTTGAAGTAATAATCACCTTACTGGTCCTGGTATTTGGCGTCATAGGAAATATTTTTTCCAGTGCCATGTGAGATATTCATTGAGTGAATGTTTCAGAGCACTATGAGAGATTTAGGAAATTAAAAGGGAAAAGAAATATTCCAGATAAAATGGACATAAGGTAAAATTTTAGCAGTAAGTTTATATTTATTGAATTTAAAATCAGATTCTCAGAGCCAACAGAAAATACTAGCATGTAGCTATGAATGTGTTATGTATCTGCAGCTACGGAAAGCCTCAAAGACAATTTACATAAGGAAGTGTTGAAAAAAAAATGCAGAATGTGGAAAAATGATTTAAGATTAAATTTGATTCTCAGAGCCAACAGAAAATACTAGCATGTAGCTATGAATGTGTTATGTATCTGCGGAAAGCCTCAAAGACAATTTACATAAGGAAATGTTGAAAAAAAAAATGCAGAATGTGGAAAAATGATTTAAGATTAAATTTTCATTTCAAAGGATATGTTCTGTGAAACTGGTATGGCCACAGAGAGATTGAGAACAAGCTTATTTATGTATGCTGGGTTGGAAATTTTTGTCACTGAAAAAATGACAGGAAAGCTTGAAAACTTTCTCTGAAAAGGAAGCTGACTTACAGTGTGTGACAGAATTTTGCATATATTGCAGTATTTAGATCTTGATTCAATGAGTATTTGAGAATGTGCTGAAGTTTATGTACTTCGACTACATCTGTACAAACAAACTGCCCGCACTTCTTTAACTTAGCTTTGTTATCAGTGGCATGAGTATTGTTTTCTTTTTCATTTTACAGATTATTGATTGCTCCTGAGTGAATCAGGAATCTAAAAGAGATCCACTTTACATTTGTAATTCCGTTACTAGCAAAAAATAAAGTGCTGAATAGAAGTTTTGGGCTGGTGACCACAATTTTCCTTTCAAAAGTGTCTGTGATTACTGATGATGTTTTTATCAGTTTTTATACACTGTCAATACAAAGTTCAGGATTTCATTTAATTTTGGAACCAGATTCTGAAGCTGTAGAATTTGCATCTTTATTCAAAAATTGTGGAATATATTATTATCAGATGTGTATAATTTCTTTAAATCTTCAGCAAAAAGGGAGATAGTGGTGAGCTGATGAATATTCTGGACAGAAGCAAGAGACAAGGAAAAAAAGTAAGAGAAAGACAGACTCTGAGGATAATGGTCTTTTTCTTTTTTTACAGCAACTGAGTAAGCAACACAGTGTCTTAGACCTTACCATTGCCACCAGACACTATTAGACCTGTTATAAAGTACAGAATCAATTTTTCTAAAGTTGCTAATAGCTCTACGTGTCTGATTTGTACTATAAACTGCCAATTGAAAATTATTGGTAGGTTTTTGATAAAGTTCCCTGGCCTAACAATGTTTCAGGCCCATTTTCAGGTGTAAAGCTATGAGTAAATTACAAAAGTTTCTGTGACTCTTGTGCTCCATCCATTTCCCTATCCATGGTGAACACTTGATTTTAAAACATGCATTTTCACACCCTTCATCATCTTTTTTGGGTGAGGTAGATTAGTTCCTACTGTGGACTTGAGGAGATTACTGTCAATACAAGAAGCTTTTGTAGAGGACACTGCCAGTTCAGCATGCACCCATGTCACATCAGCCACTTTGTAACCCAGGGTAAGGAGACCAAATGATGAGCTGCTGTTCATAATCAGTGGTCTTACAACGACCCGCATTATCGACGAGCAGGTAGCTGAGGAGGCAGCAGTCAACATGGCAGAGAGTAATTCAGCAGAATACAGACGACAGAGCAGGGAGTTTGCTACTCAAGTTTTGGACCAAAGGGTAGAATATCTGCTTTAATTACATTTAGCTTCTGAGACTTGGACTTTCACATGAACAGTGGTTAATTAGAAAACAGTCCTGCTCCAGGCTTGAAGTCTTCTTTTCACATTCACAAAGCTTAGGTTGGACTGTCAGGACTTGTGTTAAGCGTCCTATTCCCAGGGGCTCCAAGCTCAGCCTCTGAAACTTAAGGATTATCAAGTTGGACCCTTTTACTTGTGAATGCATATCAAGGCATTGCCTGGAGAGACACAGCCAATAAAGCATAGACAACAGCATTGTATTTTTCCCTTCAACTTTTCCCTTTGTTAAAACCAGTAACATACAGCTTCCATACAGCTCAGATAACGAAAGAACAGTTTCCCAATAGAAGAAAAATCTCTGTATTTGCAAATGAGAATACAAAGTTTTTAACTGGGAGCCCTTCAGCATTTTTTTTTTTTTTTTAACTTGTAAGCACTTAAACATCTACATATACAGATTCTAATTCAATACCACAATATCTGGAGATGAAGTGTAAATATATTAACAGCCTAGAATAAAACTTGAAACACCCTGAGTCACACCATTGCCTGCCACCCATACCCATGCCTCTTGCAAGAAAAACACATATCCTGTAAGAGCTTCAAAATTCACTGTTTCTGCTGAGTTACTCAGTTCTAGAAGGTGCTGGGGATGCTGATGTGGCTTTATGCACACACTCACCTGTTAGCTGAGGTAATTCTTTCAGAATCAGTGGGAAATTTCCTGCATTGGAGCCAAGATCCATCTTTAAACCAAGCCCCATCTTTAAGCCAAAGTTAAATATTCCTTGAGCTGATGTCAAAGCATTCAGAACATTCAGGAGTTATATAATGATATCTAAATACCGTTTAAGTACTTACTTCAGAGTGCCCAGGGCCTTACACTTAACCCACCAGAAAGGTACGCCAGTATTACACGTGAGACAGAGAGCAAAATGCAACTAGTAAACGCCGCTAAGCATGAATAGATGAAAACTGCGTAGTCAAGAATCACTGCTGAAGTGGGATAGAAATTGATTGAAAAAATAATAACTATGAGTATGTCTCCTACTCAATCTGTTGAAAATAAAGCTATCTGAGATCTGAAACTATAATGAACAGACTAGGAGGAAAGTCATTTTACTAATGAAGTGGCTTTTGGGGAAGGGGGGGGGGAAGTCTTCACGAGTATGGTTTTTTTGCAATATACCACCATCTGGTGGAAGTAGAGAGAAAAACAAAACTTTTGAGGAGTTGCTTGTCTTGATAATTGGGAAGATTTAGTTTCCTAGTACTAATTGACTTCAATGGATCCTTAAGGCTTTAGTGTACCAAATCACTTTAAAAGATGTGAAATTTCCACACTGCTCTATTCAGCTTATTTATTTCAGACAGCTATTTAATTTTAAGGATTCAGTCTTCAGGGGCTTAGGAATGTTCTTAAAGATAAATTCTCACTTCAGCATTAAGAATATCTGGTCTGTAAAACAAGACAGAATTTTGCTCATGGTGATAAAAGATATTTCAAAATATTTTGCTAAATATCAAGCAATACTTATGATATGGACTATAGGCTATTGCTCTATATTATATATATTGGTAGAATTTGACTTCCTTCTCTTTCAGAAAATTGGTAGTAAGATGAGTTCTTTTTTACTATGTTGTGTTCCTCTCCACCCCCCGCCCCACC
>JMFS01013771.1:0-37558 GCA_000699545.1 Podiceps cristatus | reverse complement strand
AAGTATTAGAACCGGCTCAATTAGTAGGAAACTGTAGAAACCTTGCTTCCTGCTCCTGTCTTCTCTTGTAATTGTTATTACAAAACATTGGAAAAGTAGCCTTTTTTCCTGATACCATTTGCATTCAAATTGTCTGCCGAGAGTCTAAAAGTCCTGGATTGAAAATTTATGTTCAGATTGTTCTGTTTCACAAAGCAAACTTGCCTTTTCCTTTGTCTAAAAAATTACATTTTAAAAAGTAAAAAAATAAGTTTTATGTCATATTTCTACACTCAGGATTAAAAAGCATGAATTTTAAATTTTTCTGCCTGAATTTTATGCAGAAGCCTAGTTGTTTTCCTTTATTCAGTGTGTGTGGCTACTGAAGAGATAGGGAAGTTTACAAGATGACAAGCAGTGTTTTCTTGTGGGCAGTGTAGTAAATGAGAATTCGAAAAAGCTGGTTCTGTTGAAGGATTTACAGATGCCCAGTATAATTTGGGATGAGATTTAATGTTAAAAAAAGTGCATAATGCAATCGCTTCTCTGCACATATATTTACATTTATGTTGTAAAATAAATATTGCTGGTTGTCCTTCCATGGACCACTACAAATGATCATGAAATACCTCATATGTGCTTGCTTCTCAACAACGTGGACTTCAGGGTATTGTGGCATACCTTGCTATAATATATTCTTGTTAGTACATTATGTTCTAAATACTAAATTGATGCCAATAGAGTAATGCACTTAATCATCTTTACATAAAGAGTTTCAGTCACTTTAGTTTGAATCAGTAGGAAGAGTTGTTAGTTACTCGATCCACAAGAAATTAGTTCAAAGGGATACTCTCAATCTTTCAAGAAAAAAGGGGTGGTGGAAAAAAGCACCTACTTCTAGGAAGAAACAAACATCTGAGCTAATTTTGCCAAGTCTAGGAAAATTATTTGATGGGGCAATGAACAAGGAGGTGTGGACGCACTAAAAGCTTGACTTTATACAAACATATAAAGTATATGGAGAGGTCGGGGGGGGGTGGTGGTGGTGGAAATTAAACATCCTTGACCTTGGAAGTGTTAAGCAAGTCTATTTACAAAGGAAAAAAGGCACAGAAAAACTACAGGCCATCCTAGTCAGGTACCCTTTGTCATCAGAAATGTTTGGGGTGCAGAATGTCTGAGGTTTTTGGCTTTTGAGACTTGTATGAGTTATGGCAGCCGAAGCTATTTAAATAGATTTAATTTTTGAACTTGCTGCTTAGTTTTCCCTCAGATAGAGGAAAAATGTGAAGAACAAGGAGAAGGGAAGCTGAGAAGGTCCTGTTACATGGTATCTGCAAAATGAAAGCAAAAAGGTCACCTCACTTAATAAATAGAAATTAAATTGGACTCATTCTGTTCTTGGTTATGAAACAAATTAAGTAATGTAAGCAGAGAAGGGGTAATTCAAAACTTAATTGTACATGCACCTAAATTTACAACATATTGCTGATGGGAAATAGCATGGTATACAAGGGTGTTACACATTGGCACAAATAACGTGTGTGAGTTTGCTCAAATTTGTCTCTAGTGATAACACATTCAGTTTGAAAGAATTTATTTAATATTTCTAATGTTTATATTTAAAATATACTGTATTGATCATTCCATTAATAAAAGAAAGGGCCTATTTCTTAACACTGTCAAGTGCGAGTGTTCTTTTACCGGGAAGGATATTTGTTTAGTTGCTTTTGTTCATTTACAAAATTCAGTGTGCAATTTCAAAAGCAACTTGTTATATTATTCCATGTTAGTGATAATATACTCATCATTTGGAATAAGACTGATGTATACATCATACTAGGAAGTAATACACAATACTAAATAGATACACATAGTCTGTATATGTAATGTTTGAACACATGCAGTACTGCTAATTCCTGAAGTGTGGGACTGTTATATATGCAAGTGTATTTTGAAGTGGCACACCAGAAGAATTGTGGGATAATTTTATCTGAAATACAAAATTCCTGAGATGATTTGGGCAGTTCCCGTTAACCATTTTTTCTATGTAAGTTGTATGCTTCTTTATGGAGACATCCACTGGTAACATTATGACAACAACACATAATTCCCATCCCTATGTTCTGTGTTTTGTGGCAAAAAACAACCTTTTTAGCCACATGTCTTCTTCCTTCATCTGTGTTGTAAGGGACTATTATTGTTTAATGTTTTGTATTATGTGATGTATTATTGTTAATATATGAGCAATGCTGTCATTTTAGTTTGTGTATCATCCGAAGCAAAAAAAAAAATTGTTAGTTCATCATCCTTTTAGTAATGTCTACTGGCAAGCTAATGCAAAATTAATGACATGCAGTGTGTTATTTACTCAACTTGCAGTTTCTGTCAGAGGATGTCTATTTTTATATATTACATCATCCCTGCTACAGAGCTCTCATATCCATTGGGATTTACTGTTCTTCCATTCTCTTTGGAAGGGCTCACATTAATGACATAACTGGATTTCAAATTGTGATTAGATTTGGAAATTGAAAGAGAAACATACTTGAAGCTCTGCAGTGTTTTCTGCAACTGAGGTGTCAGTGATATTGCTGATAGTTTCTTTTTTTTTAGATATACTGGCACTGGGTGCTGTTTACAGCTTGTAGAGTTGCCAATACTTTATGACCACACAGATGTGAAACTTTGGTTACTAATAGCATAGGTTTTCCAGCATGGATTTTTATGCTGTTACTGACTTCTGATGTGCTCTTTTATATTATGTATAGGATTGCTTTTCTGAGATGTAGGGTATAAGGCTAAATGTCAGGTTTGTCATCAAAGCAGAAAGTTGTTCATGCAGCAGAAAAATTAATTTTTCATAACTCTTTTCTAAACTGTTTTTTACATAATGTAATTAAATACAAATCCTGAATTTCCGCTTAGACTTGACTAGAGCTGAGGAAAATGAAAAACGCAGACACATGCATGTGTTCTTAAATATTTTTTTTTTAAATAGGATATCCTCATTAGCATAACATTGTTCACTTAGAAACACTGGTTGCATATGAAGTGCATATGGAGAAATGGGATCTGCCTATGCGTTGTATTTGTAGAATACTACTACAGATCCTTTCAACACTGGCACCTTATACAGATGAGCATCATGAGTGATAGTTCTAATGTAGAGATTTGCCCACTAAAGCATGGAAAGAAACTGTCAGTTCATTTTTTCCCAAGCATCTGAGCCAGTGTTACATGAGCTGTGCTTGGTATAGTGACTTAAAGATGAAATGATTAGTATTTGGTGTCAATCTGTCCAAAAAGGTTCTTTTTCTGAGTACTTTTATTAATGCTTTTGTATTTGAATATTTTAAAATTATCATTTTGCTGAGTGAATGTCAAAGCTCTAAAAAATTAATAGAAGTCTTAGTTTAAATATCCTGAGTAACTAAGGAAGTATGTATAGCATTAAAACATTGGAAAGGCAGAATATTTTTAAAAAGTCCAGAAGATGAGTTATTCTTTCATTTTCTGCTTTGGATTTGCAAATGCCTTTTTTTTTTTTTTTTTGGTAGACAACTGGCAAATCTTAGTTCCTCACTGGTCTTGCAGCTATCAGTTGTGTGTGTGGGGGGGTGGGTAAGATTTTTTTTCTCCATGTTTTGAAATATTGTTGCCTAATTTCTCCACCGAGGAGTGGAACCATTCCAACACATTTAAACATGACCCTTCCATAGCGACTTTTGGTGTGTGAGTATCAAATGAGTTTGAGATGAGGAAGGAGGAAATTCGAGGCAATGCAAGAATCTAGTATTAAAACTGTAGCCTGCAACTCCTGGTTTCTACTCTGGTGTCATAATCCTTAGATAATAAATTGTGAGAGTAAATTAGAATGGTGACAGTAAATTAGAAGTAAATTATGTATATTTAGTTTAACACAGCTTGGGTTTTCACGTATTTGAAGCTTGTGCTACTTGTAACTTTTGCTATGTAGAAATAATGCTGTAATTCCTATTTGTGAATTAGTTTAAGACTTAAATAAACAAAAAGCCAAAAATCCTTAAAATTAAACGTTTCAGAGTCAAGAGATTGAAAACATCTAAGGAGTAAAGGTGTTGAGCAAGGTTGAGGTTGTGTCTGTCATGGTAGTTTAGTGGCAGTGGCTTTCTTGGGGTAAAAGAGATAGAGGTGTTTTGGTTTCTTTAAAAGCTGTGTTTGCTTAAAGTGAAGGAGATACAGTTGTTACAGTGGTAATTGCATATTCAACATAATTCTATTTGTAAGCTTTTAGTTGAAAGTCAGTAGTCCAGGTTGCAGATACCAGGCTTCTTGCAAAGTGCTGTTACAGCTACTGATAGAGATGCAGCGATGTACCTTGTGCTTCCCAGGTAGTCTTAACCTCAAAATTTAAGCAAAGATTTGTCTTGGCCAAAGGTGCTGGTTGGGCAGAAGATAGAATCATTTGCTTTATTTAAATACTAGTGAGGTAAAAATCTTCTAATGTGTAAATCCTTTTTACTTGGTTTGGTAGCGGTGTGTGTTGTGGTGCCCTGGCTAGTCCTGCTGGGTGCCAGTGCCGTTGTCCGGGCTTGCAGCTTCCCGTAGGTGATAGTTCGGTTTAGGGGAGCTACTAACGCCTTAGTAAAGCAAGGTAGTTATCTTAAATTTACAGTAAGATTTGTGTGTAAATTCTTTCCCTCTGCTTCGCTACTGTGGTAAGGTGCTTATGTATCCATGCTGGGGTCACTGGAAACTAGGTTGCTCTTAGAAGTGAGGTTGAGCATCTGGAGCACTTATTTCATTTCTGGGATTCACCCATCTCTGATGGAAAGATACCTTGTATAATGAAAAAGCTTTTGTTGTTTTACGTAAGGCTTTGTCAAAGTGTTATTATTCTGTTGTATGAGTAACGGGTATAGGGAGCTAGGCTTTATTTTTGAGCAGTTAACCTTAATTATCTTTGAATTTTGGGGTAGTAAAGCTTTGACAAAACACTTGGAACAGCTGGCAAGTGTTGTGTATTGTTGACATGGCTGGCATTAGAACTACACAGATTGTGCTGTCAGTCTGTTTTGCATTATTTCTGTGTATATGTGTGTGTGTGTGCATGTGCCAAAATATAAAATATTTTACCTTTTCTTCCTTTCACTTCACTAAATTATATTCTCTATTACTCTTGGATTTTGTAATTTGGTTAGTATAAAGGCCTGCAGCTAACTGGTTTTGGAAGCCTGCAAATGATCCATGGAGCACAAAAGATCATCTTAAAAGTAAGCACACTGACAGGTCTTCTGATAGTCATCTTGGAATACAGAACAGTGTAGAATCACATTATTAAGAAGATTTGGGCTGGTAGGTGGACTTCTACAGAATTTTATTTAGCACTTCTGGTAACTGTTCTTGTAAGTGCAAAGGGAGAATGTAGTGTTAAATTTCAAAATGGGACGTCCATCAACTGATGGTAGTTGGCTCTCTGCTTTATGTGATTGGAGAAAAGGAATGCAATGTTGTCTTTTGACTTTTTTCCTATCAAAAAATGATTATTTCTAAAATTAAATTATTTCTAAAAAAAAAGATTCTAAAATTATTTCTAAATTATTTCTAAAAGTAAAACTACTTTTTACAAGTAGTTTTAAAAGGTTGTACGAGATTTGTTACTGATAAAAACAAAAGGTCTGGATCAATGACTTCTGTACAGTTGCTAGAGCCAGGACATAAAGCTCTCAAGATATGTTAGTGCATGGTACATTACACAAGGGATGATGTGCAGGGGCACGAGCAGGGAGTTCTCCAAAAAGAAAATGATCTTATGTTTGTAAACTGCTTTTAGTGTTGCTTTTAATTGGGAACCCCTAGAGTAGGCTCTTTGGAGAGTCTCCCTGGATAAGACTGTGGCTGGAGACAAAAACAAAAGTTAATTCCTTCCAACAGACAATTGAAGTGAATGAAGATCCTCTGTAACAGCAACCAACCCTTTCAAAGTTAAATTTCCTTAGAATACCAGAGTTAAGTAGTTAGTTACACTAGGAGATGTCCAAATAAACATTCAGGAAGATGGACAGAAATGGCTCAACATCACATGTGGTAGTAAAAATTTCACCCATTTCCATCATTATTTGGAGAATCCGGAAACCTAACGTCAGGCTGGAGGTTTTCTGCCATTCCAGTCCATGTCTGCACCTTGAACGTAGTGATAAGAGTCTCAGATTCTCTCTTAAAGCTTCTAAGTAAGTTCAAGGAAAACTGTTGGAAGGCATATCATACTTGCTTAAAACAAAAGTACTGCCACTACTCTGCTACTGCCAAAATCTCCCAATGGATAAACAAACAAAACCCGATAGAAAACCAGCTAGCATTTAGAGAGGATTGGAAAAAACTGGGTTTTGTTTGTTTTTAATCCATTAATATTTTACAGTGAAACCAAATAATTGTTTCCCTGCCTTGGGTGGTCTCGGATTCATTCACTTCTGTGCCAGAGCAATCATCCTTGCGGTTCAAACGTGGCGGTGTATTGCCAGTAACAGGATTCAATGGGGCTGGTAAAAGTAACGGTCTAGAATTTGGGCAGTTGGCTGACCTCAGAAAAATCCTAGAATTTTATTCTTACCTTTTAATAGTGCAGCAGTAAGATATATGTGAAAGAGGTATGCAGTTATCCAGCTTAAATAAAGTTTTCCTGTGTTACCATACAGTGGAAAACACGAAATTTTAGGGGTGTCTCACATAAGTGGAGAACTTGCGTCCCTGGATGCCTGCTGTGAAATTGGTGTGGACAGTGAGGTGTGGGGTTTTTGTGGGTGTTTTGGTTTTCCTCCAAGATAGTAAGGTGATTTGTATGTCAGTAGTGAACCTCGTACCCAGGAGGGATGTCAAGGTATTGTTTAGATCTGGTAAAGAGGCCTTGCTAGTTCTATATGCCCGATATCACCATTCTTGACCTTAAAAGAGCATTTACTTTTTTACTTTCATGAGGTTTTTTTCACAGTTTAAAAGCAGAAAGTGCATTCTCATGTTCTCTGATTTAATTAACGTGTTATCTTATACTCTTGTCCTTACACCAAAGTTAGAATATCTTATGAACATCGTGAAAAAATTCATCTACCCCAACAGACAGTATTTTTTCCACTCCTGAAGTACTGAAACAGTTAAAGAAATTAAACTAATATGTTATCAATCTGCCAATTGAATTCATTAATATCTCAAATTTTAATGTCTAATTGTTTTAGACATTGTTTCTTGGTAGGTGTGGTTTTTTGTTGTGGGGTTTTTTTGTTTGTTTTGTTAAAAGCGTTGTTGGATTTAAAGCATAAAGAAATACGGATCCAGAGAAGAGTTTGTGTGCTCTGTTGCTGTGGTGAGCTTTTCCCCAAGTCAGTTTTGCAAGCAAATTTAGATACTCTGGAAATGGGACATCTTGTCACGTTTGGGATGAGTATCCATCAGTTATGGGTTTTTTTCATGTTTGTTCCAACATAATTGTCATATGTAAGAGAATTCAATGGCAAATATTTTAAATGAATACTATAACTTGCTCCCGTTTTAAGAGGGATAGCATGCAAACAGAAAGTTTGCTGTATGGTAAACAGAGCTGTGCACAGAAGGTGACAAATGAGTCTGCCGTCAAAGGGGAGATTGGCAGTCTACGGCACATCCACCCAGCTGAGGCACCAGCCTGGCTGCTCTGGGCTTGTCATTATTTTAAAGATCCGGATTATATATTCATCTGCAGCAACAGCTCAACAGAAGGGCATTTGTTCAAATGGTCTGTAACATTAGTAAATGTGTTAGCAAAACAGTGCACACCGCTCCGTTGTAACTGTTGCTTTGGTCTTGCGAATGGTGCAGTGAACATTGTTATAATGATGTTAATGCCACGGCTTTAGGAATTAAAAAAAAAAAAAAAAACAAAAAACAAAAAAAAAAAAAAAAAAAAAAAAAAAAAAAAAAAAAAAAAAAAAAAAAAAACAAAAAAAAAAAAAACAAAACAAAACAAAAAAAAACAAAAAACCACACAGAAAACCCACAACAAAAAACAAAACAACACCCAAAAACAAACAAACAAAACCACACAAAAAACCCCCAAAACAATTTGACAAATAGTATTACTTCATCCATGTGTCTTAGCTGAAGTTGTCATTTAGTCATAGAAACTCACCTTGGAGAACGTATTTGGTAATTTTCCTTTATTCAACAAAGTTTTATTTAAAGCTCTCAAAGTTCTTGAGGAAGTGTAAATAGAACAGGTGTGCCTGGACAATCCCATGTCTGACTGATGCTGATAAACAGCGACTCGCTTGCATGAAATTGGGTCATATGGCCAGAGATTTAAATATCATTAATTTTGCCAAAATACATTAGAGTAAGATTTTCGTATTGTATGGGACATTTAAATGTATTGTAGCATTTGGAGTGAATTATTGTTCCGTGTTTTCAGTGGTTTCAGTTGGTGTTTTTAAATATGATGGGAACATCAGATTATTATTTCGCAATCTCTCTCGTTAGGCTAGTGGGAGGGAGAGAGCATCGGCATTCTAAAATTCAGAAGCATGCTCCCGGGAGCTCAGCAGCTTTGTGTCCAATAGCCCTGAGCTTAAAATTAAGTTTTTAACCTCCATTTCTTTCCAAGTGAGGAAGGTGAGGGGAACTGAAGATACCTCAGCCTTATTTTCCTTAAAATTATGTACTCCATTCTTGGGCTCTTCAATTTAGCTGTCTATATTCCACCTACACAACTGTGTAATATCTGTGTAATAGTCCCTTCACCCCCACTATGTTTTGGGGACACACATAGTGATTGTGGTGGTTTTTGCCTTATTCCTTGGTCTTTTTTTCAATTTTTTGACTTCCTCCCTCTGGTTTTCCTGCTACTGGTGTCGGTAAATTTGATGACCTTACAGTGTTCTGTTGTCTTTTGCCTCAGTTTTTGAACATGATGGAAATGATACTTCACATTGTGTCCAAAGGGAAGGGAAAATGTGCTGATAACTTCTGGTTTCGAGGTACTTCAGGAAGAGAATGGCTTCTGTGTACGTAACCTATATAAAATTTTAAGTACTCTTGTAAATAGTTGTGAGTTAAGGTGACTGCTTGTATTTGAAGATTTGAGGTAATCTGTTCTTGCAGCAATTGTCATTAACCTAAAAAGGTTTAATACTCCAAGCATTGTTGACACTGTTTAGGCGAATAATATCTGTGTGAGATTAGTTCTAGAATGTAAAATAGCTGCCGAGAAGCATTACAGTCAGATGCTGCTGAGGGCTGTATCAGCTCTTATTTTTAATTCAGAACTACTGTTTATGAATCCTGAATCCTGTGGGTGGTCCAAGGACGTCCTCGCATTTGTAGTTACTTTTGAAAGGATTTTTTTAACGTTCTTTTCGGCGAGTCATAATGAGATGCCAGCTTTCCTATAAATACAGTATTTTGAAAGCAGCTGGGGATAGCCCGTCATGTCCAATTATTGCACAGCAGGTTTATTAACATCTCGCTTTAATTGCCTAAAAACATTTGCAAAGATGTCTTGCTTTTTTCAAACTTTAAGCAAGGAGTTCTTACATGAGTTTTGAAATTCACATGAACACAAAGTTGCAGTTAGGTTTTATATAAATTATTTGTACTCGTTTATGATAGAAACTTTCCAGGATGTATTGTTCTGGTGTTTTACATTGTTTTAAGTTCCATTTGTTCCTCACTGAAACATATAATGATTCACCGAGCTTCTGCTTTAATTATTTTTTTATAAAATATAATTTATATGTAATTATTTTCTGAACTGTTAATGGACAGTAGGTATGATTACGCTGCACCACTGTAACAGTGGTGCCAGTTGAGAAGGAAGGAATAGGGAAATGGAATCAGCCATTTATTTCTTGAAATTGTTTTGACTCGCAAATTGCCTGTGAGTGGTGTTTTCTTCACCTAAGTAGATAAATATCACTTTTCACATTTTGAAAGTGTTTTTTTTTTTTTTTTTCCTTTTTTGGAAACCACTGAGTTTTCATCAGTTTGCATGTGCACATCAATTGGACTTTGTTAGGTTGCTTTAAAATTTGCATTCATGTATGAAGTACTGCCTTAATTTTCTAACAGGCGTGTAGAGGTGTATAGTAGTGACCAGTGATGGCAATTGTCATCTGGAAGTGTTGGCTTTCACTACTGTTTTAATGGTTTTATTTGTGTTTTTATGTTACTCTTCAAGGCTTATGTCCCAGAAACCTAGGCTGGATTTGTGGTTGGAAATACCAACTAATGCAGAGTGAAATGCATGTTGATAGTTGTGCGTGTAATGGAGTTCAGAAAGCGGTGTGCGCCCTTCCTGTGCTGGGGAGGCATTTCTGTCTTGGCAGAACTTCATTTTTTCCTGACATAAGTGTAAAACCCTATACTCCAATCTGCTCATGGTGTTAACCACAAGGCCACTGAATCAGACTCGAGAGGGCTTTAATTGCTTTGTCAACAAGTAATATTTTAAAATTTTGTACTAGAGAGGGTTTGCCTAAGCTTCCTAGAATGAATAACTTCCGCTATTTCTGGTCAGCACTTCATCAGAAAATTGATTGCACTCAATGTTTTACAAGGCTTAGGCATAAATTAACATTTTAAGATCACCTTTTAGTTGCACTGTCAGATTACAAAGACTTAAAAATTGTGAACTATTTTTTGTAATTCAGTTGTTTAAAGAATAATTTATCTTTTAGCATATACTAGAAGACCAAGGGCACAAGTGTCGTTAAACTCTCATAATGTAAATATATTCCATTTCAAATGTGCTGTATATGAAATGGTGTCCTTAGAATAACTGTGCAAAAAAACAGACCAGATAATTCAGAATCTTTTCCTGCTTTACTAGAATTCATTTCCACTAACTTTTATAGCATCATTTACTAGCAGGCATTGCCAGTACTGAAAAAAAATCACTGTGTAAAAAACTAATTATCAGCAGACGTGTTATTTTGGTGGAAGGCAGCTGCAGATTATATGACATAGTATTCTGTAGTATTCATTTTTTTCCTGTGTGTTTATGCCTGTGTAACAACTGTTAAGTATTTTTCCTATTGTTCCTGTAAAAAAAAAAAAAAATACTTTGAAGTTACTTTAAGCACAGATGGTCTCTGATTTTTTAAGACTGAGTTGTAAATGTGTTAGAGAGCTGTACTAAAGTTGAAGCCTAATGGAAGAGTGGCATGCCCCTGTGTCAAGTGGCCTGAATTTGTGGCACGTGAGATGTACATCGCGTAAGGCTGACGATGAGTTTATTGCTTGAGCACATTCCCCGTTGCATTTCGGCTCCTCTGCAGTATGATGTTGCTAGTATAGCATGAGAAGTGGTATAGTGCAATTGGGAGTGACTGGGAAAATTTCTGAGTTTAAGATGTAATTGCAGTCAGAGAGGAGAATCCTAAAAGCCACCTGTATGTTGGTCTCTTCCAGATCTTGCATCCCCTTTTGTTTTCAGAGGAATTTGTGTGTTTGGTGTGCAAGGAGACGCAGGAGCTCTATTCAGAAAGACTTCAAATGACGTGTTAAAGGGTTCTGGACATTTACCTGCCACAGCCCCTGGATGTCTGTGGCCTTCGTAGCTGCTGAAAATCAGAGAGCTCGTCAAGTGCACTGTTTATAAATACTTGATAACAATGTTTACAGCTCTGCAGCAGCACTCTTTTGGGTGGGGGAAAAAGGGAGGTGATGTCAAACCCTCTGCTTTATCCTCATCTTTATGAAAAGTCGTGTTCAGTTCAGGATTTGGTGAGGTAAACGTGGGTCCTTGTTCCTACCCTGACTTCAGCGATATTCTTGGGAGCCAGCAGCAAACGGATCCCTCCCCTCTGGGGCTGCCTTGATCTTCAGAGGCTGATGCCAGAAACAGGCAAGAGCTTGCTGTTTTATCTGCATTGTCCATCTCTACCTTAATGAGTGAAATGGTTAAGTATCCGAGGGGGCGAGCCTCGAGGAATGTGTCTTCCATTTGACTTGAATATTTCGGTTGATAAAGGGAGAGGGAGGGAGAGGAGAGCGAGCGAGAAATCCACTTACATCACTGGAACTGCATTGAGTGTGTGCCTGTGTGCAGGTTAAGAGACAGACTACAGTGTCTTTGCTTTCTGCAGGAAGCAGCAATGCCGTTTGTATCCTAAGAGGAATTTTTTATTTAGAAAAGGAAGCATTCTTTCTACCCAGGAAATGGCTTTCCTTGTGCGTTGCTATGCCAACTGCCTGCAGCCATGGTCTTCCAAAGTAAGCACAATAACGTAATTATATTGGCGTATTGCATTCAGACTCATGATTCTCTGGGTTTTTGTGTGTGTAACTGTGTTGTATTTTTGTTGCTGACTCTTTGGGCGGTAGATGTGCTTGTCTTGATTACGAGGAGCAGGCATCATAAAATTAAATGTCCATCAATGTCATGCTGCTAAGATTAATTGTGCAAACTTGGTTAGCTCAGTGGAACAGAGATCACTGGTCACTACTCTGTCAGCATCATTAGCAGCCGGGGGAGGAGGTCCCTATTCGCCTGCTCTGCCCTGATTTTGGGGGAGTGGAGGGTAGTGGCGGAGGGGGGAGGCTGCGTGTGTGAGTGTGTGTGCTTGCAAATGAAACAGGAGTATTAACAATGCTTGGCTGAATGCTGGAGGCTGGTTCCTGCACCCAGACTAATATAATACTGTATTAAGCCTTTTGGAGGGAGTCTCTGTGCAGTCAGCCATTTTAGCCTTTTTTTTTTTTTTTTTTTCCCTCCTTTTTCTTTTCTTCCCATTCCTCGGGCTCAGGGAATGGTTTGGTTCCCTTGGATGAATGCTGGATATGTAGGGTTTCATCAGGCTCTCTACATCCTGACATGCTTAGACTTTCAGTCTTACAAAAATGGAGACTAACGCTGTCGTTTGGATTGCTGCTCTGCACTACAAGTGCAAGGGGGGTTTTGAGCTTACCAGTAGTGACACTTTTAGCTCCGGCTTCCTTCCCCCCCTCCTCCTCCTCTTTTTAATTTAATGCTGTAGAGGGTGACTTGCCATCCATAAGAAATTGGTACATGATGTGTAAATTCAGTTCAGCTTATGTTTCTTCATTATGAAACCACTTGCAATCCCAGCTAACCATGGAGTTATGGGCCAGCAGGAGAAACACTCAGTAAGTATTGCAAATTCTGCTTGTTCTATCAGTAACCTGTCACGGGCAAACTGCATGGAGATTGAAGCTGCTTGCCGTCCTGCTCGCAGGGCTTTCCTGCTTGTGAATGTAGCAGTGGGTTTCGAGGGAAAGCTGTGCCTGAGGTGGCATTAGGGTCCGTGGCTGTACGGAAGACTGGTTTTAGCTTAGAAATGGCAACTGCGTGGGTTCTTTTTGAGTGTTAAAAATTTACTGGAAAAAGGCTGACATACTTTTGTTGGGCAAGAAGCTATGAGCATTCAGTTAGAATCGTTACGCATTTGTGAAAACTTTATAGAGAAATATTCAAGCTGTATAACAAGTGATATAATTGTAGGTGGCGATAAGAATAGATTTATTCTCTCTAGTGTATGGTACTAGTGTGCTGTTGCCTTGTAGCATGGCGCTTAACATCTGTGATACACTTATGCTGAAAATGCAGAAACTGTTAGTAAAACATGGAATGAACAAAAGGCGTAAGTACTGATGCTTTCTAATTGATCCCATGAGTCAGCTACACCTTTGTCATGCTTTAATCCCATAGGCTGCCCGTGTTTATTGTTTGGGAAAAATGCATTCATAAGCAGAAGAGCAAACATTATTTAACAAGGCCTCAGGTGTCAGGAATTAGACATTTAGGTTTTACATGAGAAAAAGATTCTGGAAGTATAGATTCTTACTGCTCAGCTAACAGGTTTAAATCTTCATGCTAGATTTTGTATGGTTCAATATGATTTTCAGTCTTAGAATTTGTTTCTTGAAAAGGTTTTTATATATGTTCTGTGCACAGTATGTGTTAGAATTTGCATTGGAGCATGTACAGTATGTTTAGCATATATAGCTAAGAAATGTAAATATTGGGAAGATGCGGTAGCAGGAACTTTTTAAAGGAGGAACGCTTTTGTCAAGAATTCAGTTTTGATTGTTTAGAAATGCAACACTTAATCTAGAAACATTTCAGAATGCGACTAGTGGTTTTTTCTCATGCATGTAGCAGACATACCACGTTTTCTTGTTGTAGACTGTTTTGTTTCCTTACCTTCTTCTTAATTACATTCTAAGTATAAAGTAGTTCATGTTACCAAATCACTTGGTGTTCATGAAATATTTAGAACTTAATCTTAAAAAAAATTCTCCTTTCCTCCTGAGACTCACATACTGAAGAACCTGAAATAGAATAGGATACCTTGAATTTGCAAATAGGAATAAAATGAGAAAGCTGCATGTGTATTGGTTTTTCCTTCTCTTTCTGCTCTCCAAAGAATGTTGATGAAAAGTTCTAGATTGATTCTGGTAACACAGCAAGTCTAACTGATATAAAATAATTGCTTATAGATAAAGGAAAAAAAATAACCTGGAGTTTTAAAGACTCTGTGTTACAAGCTCTGTCATATTTTTGTTGTATTACTTTGTGTTAATTAAATCATAGAGATAAATTTCACTCTCTGGACTATGTAGAACTAATAAGAGGGAAAAGATCAAGGTATTTTTTTTTTTCTTCACAAGAAAATTAGTTTACCTTAAGAAATCTCCACATATATGTAAGAGGAATCATACTTTGACATAGGGGTGGCATGGAATTGCAGATTTTGCATGTACAAAAGCCATAGTTTAGAGTTTATATAGAAGTTTAAAATGAAACTGTGAGGACCCAAAGTAGCTCAGCAAAAAACACCGGTTTGGCAATGAAACTTTTCCGTGCATATTCTTCAGGCAGAGGCTATTTTGTTTGGAAAGTGAGACTGAAAGATGTGAATTCTTGGTAGAGAGGGAAGGCAAGCTTGGGAGTTTCAAGATATACAGACTTTGTCTTGCTTTGTCTAAAAGGAAAATTTATTGAATTAATAATTTTTGGTGATGAGTTATTTTAATGTTAGTATGTTCCCAGAGTCTTAAATTGCTTATTAATATCTGACTTGATCTTACTTCAAGGGGAGAGCCTTAATTACTTCTGTGACATCCCTGCCTAGAGTCTTATAGCTTGATTTGCTGGGACAGTCTGGAACTGAATGCAAAAATCTCCTGTGCAAGGTTTCACAAAATTCTGTGAATTAATTTTTGTTAATGCTGTTAAATCTGAATTACACACTAGTTTAGTGAGGGAATGGGGAATATGGGTCAAATTCTGTGAAAATGGTATGCAAACTGACTGTTATGTTCATCGTGGTGAGAATGGATCCTACATGCCTCATATTTCATAAATTGAAGAGTTTGAAGCAGTGCTACAGATGCCTGTCTAAAGGTGTTGATCCTTGATACGCAGCTGAAGGTGTTGGTCCTCGATACACAACTATTGTTATCTGCTAAGCAGGGAGTGAGAGTATGCTCTGAGTGAAAGGTGGCAGAGAAACGAAAGCTGGATTGTTGAAAAGGCATTCTGCTTAGTTCTGCTATTTAAAGTACTTAACCAGATTTCATGTAGTTCAGTAGGTTCATTGTATTTGGCTGTATCCTTGCTGGTTTTAAGAGTCCTCTCAACTAGCTTCGTAGTGCTTTCAGTATAATTTTCCTAATCTTAAATGTTAGGAGGATGAGTGATGTTTCCAAAAACAGTCGTTTTGTACATGTTGAAGCAACCATCTCTTGAAAAGTTTCACACATTGCATCATATACCTGTTTTTTTAATGTGGAAAAATCAGATGAAGGTCTAGCATATGAAGGTTCCTGCAGTAGACTTGGACCTTCTAAAATTTTATCTTTGTCTCATTTCTCCTTTTCCCTTGTATGTGTCGTTTGTAGGAACTTTACTCAAGGGTATTAAAAAAAAAAAAAAAAAAGGAAAAAAATGACGGGTACAATGGCTTTTAAAAATGCTACTTGAGATGCATAGTTCTTTCATGACTTTGTAATGACTAACAACTCATGAATTGCAGGGTGCCTTGGAGTGACTTATGCACAACCTTTAAGAAAGGATAAGTTACATCTTTGCTTTGGGTATTATCGAAGCAAAGTCTGCTACTAAAGGATGTGTTTCATTGTAGAGACCAGTGACTCTCCTTTAGTGGTCATGTAGCTACTGCAGTCTTTTGATGTATATGACCTGTCTTGAATTACTGAGAAATATTGAAATTTGTAAGTCAAATCTTTGGCTTGTTCTTACCATATTTTAGTTCACAAAGATTTGTGGCCCTGTATGAGAAGCCCTCTTGCTCCCAGGAATGAGAAGGAAATGAGTGGTATTTTGAGGAAGAATCTTGAGTGGTAATTGTTCAAATATGGTTGTTTTAGTTTGGTGTGTAGTGAGGGTGGTGGTTGGCATGCTTTTCTAGAATAATAATCTAGAATAAATACAGAATAATAATAATTTTCTGGAAGAGATCATCTGTATTGTTAACTAAAAACATAAGTGGAACCAGGGATAGTTATTTGTCCTTTGAGCGCGTATCGCACAGCACTAATAAAACATGGGAAAGAGAGGTGTGAAGATGTGATCAGGTGGCTACACTTGGTAAACTGAACAATCTGAGGTGGCATCATACCTGGATTTTTTTATATATATCTATATATGCATATATAGATATGTGTATATATAAGTAAAATACATGTATGAAAAAGAACTCCAGCTAGGTAGTACCTATTAGCTGCTATATGTGCTGATGGCTGTGATTTTGTTCATCTTAATGGATTACACTACACTGGGACTTGATACAGATTTTTTTGTTGTTTAGGCACCTTTATTTTTATTACTCGCTGAAAACAGATTTCTGGTTTTGCTCCTTCTGATTATTCCTTGCCTTTTATTTTGTATATTTTGAAAAAAAAGAAAGTCCACTCTGAAGATGAATAAAGGAGTCGTGGATTTTTTCATGTGAGTAGGAACAGTATTTTGCCTCTTCATAGATGCAGTATGATACAGTCTTTAATTACATGACTATGTATCTTCCACAAGATTCATCTCAAGATGGATAGCTCTGGTTTAATGAGCAGCTGTTTGATATTTTGCACTAGCTTCATTGCTCAAATGGCCAGGTTGTGTTTATGGTGTACCATTCAAGTCCTACTCAGAAGATGAAAGCATTGGGTGTTTTTTTTTTTTTTCCTTCTGTGGCTTCTTTTAGGTGTTTGTAACTACAGTGTTCATGTGATTCATTAAAGGGGGGGGGCATTATCTTCATTTTTCACGTAGCTCTGCTGAAGCAAATCTTTGGCAAAAAGTAAGGACAGACTTTTGAGAAGTTAAGATGTTTATTTCTCAGCATACCTAGGCCTAAATTAAGTGTTCAAAGAATAGATTTTGTTATTTGAATTTTCTGTGTATTGACACCCACAGCTTAATGATCATCTGAAAGGTTGATTTTAAGTGAGTTGCTTGGCATCCTACCAGAGATCGGTGGTAGAGTCTGGCTAAATTCCGGTTCTCCAGGACAACATTTATCTGCAGATTTTCTCAGAGGCTTATAAATAGCAAAATTTGGGTCATTTCATAGGAATGACAGTGAATACATTAGTGGCCTGTAGAGATGGCAATGAAAACGTTCTTGGCATGTAGGAGATGTCCTGCCATCTTTCTGTTACTGTTTCAAGGCCTGGGGATTGTAAAACATATTTAAAAGAAAAAGAAGCCAAAAAGAAAACCACACCAGAAAAGCCACCATCTATATGTATAGCGTGCATGTGTGCCCCAAACTTCTTTCTCAACCTTCTTCAGAAGTAGCTGAATTTTTTCTAGCTTGGCATGGATATTTTGCATAGACAATCTCATAGCAGGGCATTTGTTTAGCAAGTTTATGAAGTAAGAAAAGTTCAGGCCTCATGATGAGAACTGGGAAACTAATATAGTCAATTTTACCAGTTTTGGTTTACGTTCCAAAGTGGCCAAATCTAGTGGTGGTGGTGGAGTGCTTGCAAATGATATTTATGATGGTACGCACTGAAATGTGTTGTTTGTAGCCAGAATACAGATGTGAACATGAAAAGGAAAGTCAGCTTCTTCCAAAATGCTGTTTTGAGACCAATCATTACTGAGTTGTAGGCACTCCTGCCTGATCTTCAGGCATGTGGAAAATCCAGCTGAAATTGAGATCTGCCAATACCCAGCAATAAAAAAACCCAAAACCCACAACAGAAAAAAAGCCCAAAACCAACAAAAAACCCAAACAACCAAAGAAGCCAAACATTAAAAGAAACAAAAAAAATCCTAAACCCTTTAAGATACTGCTGATTTGCTCCCGATTCTATGAGTTAATAAAGACAGAAATAATAGAAGCTCTAAAAAGGAGAAGATAATGGAATGCGTTGTGCCAAGCAGTGTAGGTTAAAAATATCAGGAAATTAGCAATATTCACATAGAGTAGCAAGAAGTCCATTGTAACTAGAAGCAAGCACACTTGGCTAAGGAATCCTCTGCCTCGGTACCTCAAGTTGATTCTTCCACCTATAAAATATTTGCATTCCCTTGCAGAATACTGGCTCGAGAGTTTTGCATGGTGGTACTTACTCATGCCTGTACTTAAACAATTTCCAAGTGCATTAACTTAATAGTTTAGTGAATGGACCTATAAAACTACTCCAGCAAGAGGAAATAAATTAAATTTTTGGAAATTTCATTTTTAATTATGTAAGGCCGGGAATCTCAGACAGTGATATGCAAAGAAATACGTAGCTTATAAAAGGATTAGAAACTGCTGTGAGTTGTGTTGCTTGTTTTTGCAGTTGTGATTGCCACTGCGGCTGCTGGTACTACTCCAGTATGCCAGCATGAGGGGAAGTGTTTCATCTTCTGTATCTGCTGCTGAGATGACCTGAAGCTCATCTGCCAAATACTTCTGTGCTTGATAGCTTTATAGGTTGTCTGTAGAATCAGTGAGGTGTCAAAATAAAACTGCACCTGATTTAACAATATGAGCGTTAAGAACCGTGATTTCTGATTTGTAAACTAGAACTGGATAAACATTTAAACTGTGTTCAGACCGTCAGCTCTCTGGGGTAATGAATGATCTTGATGATGGAAACTCTTAAGAACATTTTTTTAAGTGTATTTAAATTTTGTTTTTCTTCAACTATCTTAGATGATTTTTATTCCTTGGTGTGTTCTAGGTCTTAAATTGCTACAAATTAGTCCTTAACAGCATCCTTGATGTTTGAAAAGATGAACTAATTTTACTAACCCTTTCATGAATTACACAGTGGTGCAATTTTTGACTGGTTGAAATAAATACAAGATTTTCAGAATCCCAGCATTATTTTATTAAAGTTCAATTTTAATTTTTAATATCCTAGTTGCAACAGTAAATCTATAACTCAGCTATTAATTCTTTTCACTTACTATTATTGATGCATTCTTGTTAACATTCTCTAAATTTAAAAATTAATAGAAATGTAAGATGATCATCTTGATGGTAGGGTATTTCAGGAATTTGTGTAGGTAAGGGTAAAACTGAAGCACTGTTCCAGTGTTCTTTATTGCCAGTGGATGACGAGTACAACTGACTGTGAAGGCCCTACATGATGAGCATAGTTAATGTTAAGGCTTTGAGAAAAACGAGCTTTTAATGTCTCAAGATTTACCCTTGACCAGAGAACCTTGTACCTGCCACACTTCATTTTCAATATTGAATTTAAAAGGCTGGTAGGCGTAGTGCAAGAGAAGTGTGGGATGACCCCTGCAGGTCTGCTGGCTTTTTAGGATTAGAATCCTAAATCCTAAATCTAGCCTCTGCGTGCTTAACCCATCAATCTGTTACTGAACTGTAACTGGCACCCATACGGTATCCCAGTACAGGATGGTTGCTTGTTCGTCCAATTTTGCCGGCTTGCCAGGAGTCTCTTTTGCTGTTCATTTGGAGATGGTGATGGTTCAGCTGAGAACCACAGGAAGAATAAACTGTACTGAAGGGGTCTCTGAGCGCTGCTCAGTGGGTTGCTTGTGGAAGCTGATCCTGTGCCCAGGAGCTGGAATTTACAGGAATGTTTGCTATTCCTTCCTAAATCCACGTTTGTATGGCCATGCTAGAAGGGCAGATGAAGGACAACAGATTGCAATGCTTTTATGTGGGTGATGTTGAAGATAAATAGCCTCATGTTAACATAGCACCTGACCCAAGTAGTGATGCTACTTAGTCCCTAATACAACTTGAGACATAGGGGTGGAGATGAGCTAGTGCCTTTTTTTTTTTTTTTCCCCCCCCTTGGAAAAGATGAAGGATCGCAACCAATTGTAAATGGTGAAATAACTGGGAGATGGGATGAAATTTTGTGTAGGTGTTGTTTGTGATTTGTGCCTGTGACGGTGGACTTGGTTGTTACACTAGTGGTAATACACAGGAATGTGGGTCCAGCCTCTGGCCAAAAGGCTTCATCTCTCTTTTTGGGCTGCTCTCACTGCAAGTGTGAAGCTTGCTACCATGAATCAACTTCACAGTATTTAGTTAACCTGGCATTCTCTATTTGGCCTAAACCTTAAGCTGGTCAAAAAGCTAAAAATAAGGGCATCAGTCTTTTTGTAATCTATGGTCTCCATTGCAAATGTTGGAGCACAAAATCCCAGTGTGTTTATATCCTTTTTCATGAAAAGTGAAATGGGGAGCGGCCTGCTAAATCCCACAGCTTGGACTGACTAGTTTTCCAGCCTTTCCTGAGTCCTGTGTTAACGGGAGTCATCTCCTGTAATATACCATTGCGACCAGAGCCAGTCTGGAGCGCCTTAAAACAGTATCAAATAATTTGGTCTGTTCCAAATTGGGTGGGAGTGTGAGTGCCCCTCCTTTATTTCAAAGGGGCGTTCTGATTTTTCTTTACATGTCTTCCAGTTCCAGTTTAGTCAGTTGCTCTATTTGACAAAATGTGAAGATTTTTGCCTTGAATATGGAGATGGTTGTGACTCTCTAGTCTCAAATATATGCATACCTCCATGGCTTCTGCAGCTTGTAATGGAAACGACGCTTCTCCTTTGGACTGGGAATATGAAAACTGGTTTAACACCAGCCTTCTCTTTCAGCCCCAGCTTCTTGAATCGAATCAAGAGCCAATTGCTTTTCAAAATAGAGGAAAGCAAGCTTGTGAGTTAGGATGCAAAGTGTGAAGTATTACATTATAGCTGCATTTAGTATGTTAATAAGCCAACAAATACTACAGTGATCGTAAAATGCAGCTCCAGGTAGCACTTGTAACTTCCTACCTGTAGATAACTAACTTCAGCAGTTTCAGGGTTGGCTGGTGACCAAATGCTGATGTTTGGTAGCAGTAATGCATCCTCTTGGTAATGGCAGTTACCTGATCTTCAGCGGCATAGAGACAGCCAGGAGCCGCATTGTAAACCCAGACCATAACCCAGTGGTCAGAATTCCTCAACCTGTGATTTCTTTCACTCAGTCTATAAATACTGCCTCATTTTATCTGACTGCAGCCTGTCAGCTGGCTTGCTTACAAGCATAGGCGCTGTGCGTGGGGTCATTTGGACACGCCGACTGGGTAGGATTTATTAGTTTATAGCTTGAATCCAAACTGTGACTTTGCAAGTAAGAAAAATGGATTAAAGCTTTTTTTTTTTTTCTTTCCCCTCCTCTGAAGAATGATTTCATATAAATGATGTCGTGCCATTTTTTTAGGTCTTCTCCTTTTGTGATTTTAGTCATGTTGGCTTGCTTTATAGTTAAAAATAGGCTTTTACTGTTCTGTGCTGCTGCTGCTCCTGCAGAGACAGGAGAATGGGAGCTGGGTTGTGCTCTTAGGATTCCATCCATAGCCTTGTCTCCTAAATGCCTATCTGCTGCTGCGCGCCTGCCGGCCTACCAAGTGCTATAGGAGTTACAGGAGTGTCAGGAAGGTCTAATGTGGGATGATTTGAAAGGGCATGGTAATGCCTGAAAAAGAGAATTAAGGCTGCAGAACTGGACCATATATTTAATATTGGTAGTGGGATCAGTGGCTTGAAAACAGGGTGATGAAGGACATTGTACTTGAAAACTGGATGCATTTGTGGTTGAAAAAAAAAATCATTCTAGACTTTTGGGAAATCTAAACTGAATTGCGGGAATTGTTTCTTAGGTAGCTATATATCCTAGGTTTGCTGAACCATAAGCCCTGTTCTCATTTTAACCCAATTACATTTTTTGTGCTCTTGATTTGTTTTTGTTTCCTGATACGTAAGCAGCTAAAGGTACTTCAAAACTTGCATTGTACTCTCTGCCTCTGCTGCTTCACCGATCAGGGTACAGCTCGACCTCTAAATCTTAATGTATTCCTGATAACGAGCTAGGAAAAAAAAAGAAATCTTCCAAATACTTGGCAGGCAGTAGCTCTCCACTCCTCTAGATTGCTCAGGAAAGAGCCAGATGTCAGACTTGGATGTGTCTCCCTGGCGCGCTTGCCTTTTCAGTTTTGACCCATGTCACCTGTGGATTTTTAGCTAGGTTTTTTGACTTTTGAATAAGATGATGACTATAGAGGGCTTGTGTTTGAAATATCCATAAATAATGTAGAAGAATCTTTTTTTCTCATGTTCTCACTTTTAAGGAACCATGAGGAAAAGGAAAATGCATGAATTTATGTATTTTTGGAGCCTAAGTATCCTACTTAAATAATTAACTCTGTGTCTGGAGATGGTGGTCCGCTGAATTTTTTTAAGGCAACAAAGGCGACTCATCCTAATTCTTTTAAAAGTGAAGCTGTTCACAGCTGTAGGAGCCAAATAAAAAGCAAACTAAAATGAAAGCAGTTTCCTTTCATAACTGTAGAAGCATGGATGTTAGGTGTACCTCTCCTTCTGCAAACTTTTCTGTTACCTGCCTCCAGGAGTTTGTCTTGCTCATTCTCAAGAGTATGTTCTTTTAGTTGATAATGGTGTGGGGTTTAGTGAGAAGATGAGAGATTTCTTGCAGTTCAGAGCAAAGGATTTCAGATGTTTCCATCTAGCAGAGTTTCCGAGGTCCTCAAATACAGCTGCTATTCCTAAACAAGTGGACACTGAAGTGTAGTTCCACAGACAGAGGCATGCATGTCAGCAGTGGGATACAGCAAGCCTCGTTACCTGCCTCTTTCCTGTTGAAGGAAGAGGTTGTTTAGACAGTTAAATGTCACTCCTACACCTGCCAGTTCCATTAGTATTGTACATAACTACTCCTTCTGAGATGATGGTACCCAGGGAAAACTAAATTTAGGAATTTCTGAGTTAGAGTAATATGATGAGGGGTTTTTTTTTTTAAGTGGAGGTTCAATGTTCTGGCAGGGATTTTATTCAGTTAGGCATGCAGAGGTAACATGGTTAATGTAGTACATGGCCAAAACATCTACCACTTTTATGAAAGAAAATAACCTTCATAATATCTTGCACCATGGGGTGTTGCAGCGAAGACCATTCTAGCATTGTCATAAATCAGTAGTAAAGATGTGACTCTTAATTTTCCTGTTTATTGCAAGGTGACCTAATGCAGTAGGTTATGTAAAAGCGCATATCCTGGGTCTCCATAGCTTATCTTCTGGTCAGAGGGAGGAAAAAAAAAAGATGAACTTCACTAATTGTCTTTGGGGAATGGTCTTCAGTTATTGGTCCTAGTATTTCCAGCTGATTTCTGTGCTGCTTATTTTTTCTGCAGCTTGGCAATCTCTGATTTAAAATCTCTTCCTCAATAAGCACCATTGAAATATTTCATGGTGACAGTAGAATATATAAGTTGCTACATGGAATGTGTTTTTAGTATGCTGTTGACCTCAGGCAGGAATATAAGGGATGATTTAAACTCTGTGTGCACACCTGCACAGACACAAATAGATAAATTTCTGGAAGTCACATCTGAATGTCAGCATTTTAAGCAGAACAACACAGTGCTTCAATTCAGTTGACGATGTCTCCTTGCTCTGAAGCAGTCCTGGTTTTAGCAGGCTCCATGTGGGGCCTTCTTGTTTTGCTTGTCTTGTGAATATGTTGTTGTGGACATTTGTAAAAGTTAGGTGATGTTTAAAAAAAAAAAAAAAGGAGGCGGCTAATTGGACTTTGCATTTGATATTACAGTTTTGAACAACTGTCACTTAGACTACAGATAAAAGCTCTGCAGATTATTTGAAAATTGAGTGAAGATATTTTTAGTGCAAAAGATCCTTCTGTGTTAGTTTGTGTAAGTAATTTTAAATGGCTTTGCACAGTTGTTGCTGCACCGTGCTCCAGAATTTAGGGAACATCTTTGCACCTCCTAAAGGCTTTTTGGTGAAAAGAAGAAAAATGGTCCTTTATTTTTTTCCTTCCTATGGTCACAGCACACAGGAGCAGGTCGTTTGTCTAAGCTAATAAATATTCGCAGTAGTTCAAAGAAGTCAGAATCTTGTTCTGTGCGATAAAACAGAAACTCTGGGGATATTAGAACTGCATACCTGGTACAGTTTTAAAAGTTTGTGTTGGTGTGAAAAACTGATTAATTTCCTTTGACTCCTACATGAGGGAAAATGTAAATAAAATAATAGCAAGCAAAGCTGGGGATGGTACAGCAACACTCACTGCTGTTATATTGCTATGGTATGAGTACAGTTGCACTTTCAAAGCTCATAAAATAAGTAATAAAGCTGTTTAGTAGGCATGTTAGTATAGCTTTAAAAAATCATAAAGAAGGTAAAATCATATTGTTTTAATATTTTTGCAACATTAGTCATGTGTAAAGGCAAATGCTTGTCATTTAAAAATATTTTGAGTTGTATTCTTGTTGTGCTATTTTTGTTATCCAGAAAAACAGTGAGCTATGACATGTATTACTGTATAATGCAACTACGAAACCTTTTTGCTCTCTGTACACCAGTCTCAGTAGTATTATCTATAACCTTTCTTTCAAAGATCACTTTATTTTAAGAATACCATCCCATTTTTTAAGCAAAACTATTTGCCTTTTCTTTTTACCAGCCATTTAAAAAAATGTTGTATCAATATTTTGAAATGCTCACTACTACGCAATTAAGAATCTCAAAACTTTGATTATGGTAATACACATTTTTGCTTTATATCAAAGAAGGCTTTAAAACAAGGTTGAGCAAGTGCCTTGTATGTTGAGGACACGCATCCTGCAATATTGTATTTCTTCTGTTTTTTTGCTTGAGGTGAAGCAAAAGTGTGCATCTTTCAGACAAGGAAAATAGAGGAAAATTGCATTGTAGAGCAAGCACATGGAAACCAAGTAGTCGCAGTGCATGATTTCTTATTTGGAGCTAGTCATTAGCAGAAGAAATTATGCATTTTCCTCTCCTATTGCTTAAGCAAAGTCGTTGTATTAGGAAAAAACTCCACCACTTTTCCCATGAACTATTCCTTGATACTATAAAGCAAAGGTAATCCTTTCATTAAAACTCCAGAGGCGGCATCGACATGGCTGTAGCCATTACACTTCAAAAAATTTTTACATTTAATTGCCTGCAAATTGTCATGTCTCTATTAAAAAATTTATCAAATTTCTTTCAATTAACGTGGTATTTTATAGAGGTAAGACTCAGTGTACAAAATCTGCAGTTCTTGCATCTGTGCACAGCAGCTCCCTACGTATAGATATCTTTTAAAAATATTTTTCTTGGAAGTGTACAGAATACTTAGGTCTTTGCTAAGAAGCTGCTGGTAGGAAAATCTAAAATTTTATGATGTTAATCATGTTGATTTTTGGCTTTTTTTTTCTTCCTTTGGTTAGTCTGCTTCTGGATGATAAGTATATTAAACAGACTGGCTTCAGATTTTTCTGCTTGGAGGAGCGACAGGGATCTGGAAAGGATTTGCTGGGTCACTGCCATTAGACACTGTTGCACAGCACGTTCCTAACGTCGTCTCGCTTTGGTGTGAAAGCCTTCTCTACCACAGCTCCTGTTGAGTCTGGTCTTGAGAATCTCTGTGGTTCATTAGGTAGCAGCCTTCTCTCAACTTCCCGCTCATTAGGCTTTGCACCTGCATTGCCTTTTACTGGAAATACTGCTTCTTCCTCCCTCCTATTTCTAGATAGCGATCAGATCCTCTCTTGGCTTAGGGCTGAATAAGCTGTGCTCCTCTTGCACTTTCTCAAATGCTAGGTTTTCTTCTGATAATCCTGATAGTTCTTCTCTGACTCTGTATGTGTATGGCCTTAAGTCCATCTTTATTAAAAACATACCACTGGGAATGTGTGCAGTGTTTCCAAATAAGGTCTCTGCTGGGGCCATGGAAAAAAGCCCAGAACTTCTGTTTTTTTGGAGGATGCATGCTGTGATTTCATTGGGTTCTTCTGCTCTATCACCTTAACGGCTCAGTCACCTTCCGATTAGCTGACATACTGAAACTCTTTTCACAGTCATTTCTGACAGATAAGTTCCCAGATTCTTGGCTTTTGTCTCAAAGTGCATGATACTGCATCGTCTCATACTGCCTTTTATTTCTTTTACTCCAAGTAGGAGTCATCCCCTGTACCAAGAGTCTCTTTGAACCAGCAGATTTTGCCAGCATGTCTGTTTTTTTCCCCTCCACTTGGAAGGAGAATTCTAAGATCTTTACTGTATCACTTTTCATATTCCATCTTTTAAAATTACTTGGGTAGCCCTTCATTTAATTTTTCTGTATTATAGAATCAATTCACTTTGATTTCTTTTACTCTTGTGAGTTAGTTCAGTGCAGTAAAATTTAGTGCTGTAGTTCAGTAGTAAACTGCAGTTCAGATGAAACAGCTGCAGTTCCAAACTGAGATGTCCCTACATGAGAGTTTGAAAAAATTAACCAAGCTTAGTAAATTGTCTAGAGTGCTGTAGTCATGAAATGAAATACTCCATGACCAGATACAAAACAAAAAAAGCAACACATGGTGTAAGAACTCCCCACTGATGGAGGCTTCGACACTTGACATTGTATGCATATTGTACGTCTTTGCTTTAACCATTTAAGATGTGCTCAGGATAGATGTTTTCACCTTTGGGCTAGACTGGTTGCTTTTCTGTAGTGGTTTTCAATCCTGAGTGTTGCTTTAAAGCTGAAAATAAAATCTGGCTGCAGGTGCCATCAGCTTTACCTCTGCTGATGTAATTGCCCTTCAGCATCCCCCATGTCCACTGTATAGGAAACCCTGAATGATGCTGTATACGAGGTATACATGAGCATCCCTTCAATTCAAATGTTCTGCAGGATTTAAAATGTCTTGTTCAAAAATGCTTGAATTAACATTTCCTGTAAACATACGTGCCCACATAAAGTGTTCTTGAACTTTTTTTTTGCTTTTACATCCTTAGGCATAAATCTTTTGTCTGATTTCCTGTGGAAACAAAGTTTGTGACTAGGGTCTCTGTTCCTTCCTCTCCCACAGTTACTTTTAACAGGCCAAAGAGTTCAAAATTTAACCTTATATGTCTCCAAAAGTCCTGAAAGTAGGTCATTTAGTTTCCAGCACTAGTTCTCAACATATTAAACACCAAAACAGCCACAAGAGGAAGTATTTAGGAATATCTGTGGGAAAAACATCAACTGGAACATGCATTATGTTAGCATGAAAATCAGTTATTCCCAAGAGAGAGATTTCCTCAAAGCCAGGCTTTATTAATTTTTTGTCCTCCACATCTACTGCTATGAAATAATAGGAAGCTTTTACAGAAGTTCAGTGGCTGAGCTCAGTTTTCTACGCTCGTACCCTAGAGATATTTCAGAAGTCAATCAAAATGCCTCAGAACGGTCATTCCTTCAGCATAAGCTGCAGTCATTGTTGAGTGCCTATTCCCTAGCTGTCAGTTTTCATTATGTAGATTTCCACAGCATAAATTCCCTTCCCAATTTCATTCACTGTTTTTGGGAAGCTGTTAATGTGTGTGTGGGCTCTGTTAGGGCTCTAAATATGACCGCTGGGTGAGGCGGTGGGGTACTACCAAGAGTGGTATGGTACGTCCTGCTACATATGCTGACATGATACACTGGAATAGAGACTCCGCTTTTCACTCCTTGAACTACTGTTCAAGGATGGGATCTGATCTGAACTGTAGACATTTATGAAACAAACCAAACCGATCAATATAAAATAGCAGATACTGTTAGTGAAAAAAAGACGAGGAAGACCTGGAAAGCCTTCATACTCAGTTCGTCAAGGTTTCACTTCCGCTGCACTGGGAAAAATTTTAGCACAGAACAAAAATCTTTCAGCATATAAGTGGAAGATACAGAGACACAGATCTCTTTTCTGTGAAGGAGATGGGGAAAAAATGTGCACATTGTCTGAGAAATAGTGTTCTCTGTAAAATCCGCCTATCCCATGCATGGAGCACCACTTTCATGTTAACGCTAGGTGAGGTAAAATGACTTAAGCTACTATATTTTAAAAGTACTAAATTGTCCTTAGTTGCCCTATGAAGAAGTTGCACTTTTTCCAGGTCTTTTCTGACTGAGACAGACTTCTGAATAAGGTTCTAAATAAAAATAATCTGATACTGCAGATTTGTTGCTGTTCATTTTAAATATGTTTTAATGGTTTGAGTTCAGTATTTCAAAACTCTGAGAAGAGCTTTGGAAAATTGAGTATGCCTTAGTTCAGTATGATTTAGTTCAAATCCATTCCGCTTTTTTTTTTTTTTTGTATACTTGGTTCATGGTCACTGTAAATATCCATATGATACATTTTTTCAGGTTTATTTTTTGTTTGTTTGGGGTTCTTTTGTGTGGTGTTTTTTGTGTGTTTGGTTTTTAATTTTACATCATTACAGCTGTTGCAAATAAGTTGACAATCGTGTTTGCAGAAAGAATATTATGCCAGATTTCCTGAAGAAGACACTTTCAAATGTGAAGTGCTGCATCGAATCTGTGACAAATGCTGTCAAAACAAAAAGCAAATACTAACCAATCTGGTCCTACAGCAGATAAGGTAGTTATATTAAATAAGAATGGGTGTGGGTCAATGATGCATTTCATATTTTTCCTTTGAAAGAGTTGTCCCTGAGAGCTTTTCTCCATTCCCCAGGTACCCGTTCACATTTCACCACCTCTGTCCCTCTGCAGAAGTCAATAATTCTTCAAGCAAGGGATAATTACATTCAATGCATTAAACACCCATAGGATTAGCTGCTGAGGGCCATGAGACGTACAGTAAGTGGTAGTCACTGTGTGTTTTCTGAGGGAAACAGAATGAAGTTCCTGTGCACTTGCTCTGTCTTGCTCGCTCCCCAAGACCAGCGGGTTACGTTGCATTAGCTTAAACCTCTGAACAGTTTTATGGGGGCTACCTATAGCAAAGTATCAGTGCAGGAAAACATGAAGACCTTGTCAGAAAAGATCCTTACCATGCTTATATTTTTGTTAGACGTGTTCTGCTGTGGGCTTTGTATGTAAAACACCACTTAACAGTAATAGTACCCAAAGGCAGTGTTTTCAGAACATGGGTTGCATCTTGTGTTGTACTCGAGATGAACATTTTGAAGAGTAGGCCTTTATGAAATTTGAGGCACGTTTTCACGTAGAGATGTCTATTTGAGGAAAATTTTGAGATTCAAAATACACAAGATACTATTGTATAAAGTGAATGATATACAGAAAACTTAAGTCAGAAGGTTCGTGTTTAACTCTTGCTGAAGTTTTTGGAGAAAAAAAAGAAACAGAAACTTCTTAATGTTTTCGATCCCACCTCTAAGTACAAGGAAATACTACTTCAGTAGTAATTGCATCCTAAATTGCATCCTGTGTGTGGTTTAAACTTTTATTTTAAATTTAAATCTGCAGTGGACATGTCAGCCTGTATCATGTCTGTAGACAGAATCAATAGAAATTTCTTTATTATTCTGTAATTACTTACATTGACTGCTGTGTTTTAAATCATTGAACCATAAAAATGTTTTCCTTGATGTCTGTCTTGGTTAATGAAAGAATTATGTTGAAATAGCATGTTGATGAATACCCACCATTATTAGAAGTATTTCTTCCTTCAGTCATTAAATATCATAAATATGTGTATATCCTTAAAACACATACTACAGACTTACAAACATTTAATATAAAAATTAACATTTACATAAAATAGTGAGATAAAATGTTACTGAATTGATAACATACTGAAGAATACTGAGTTGGTGATCTATACCCTTGTAGTGCAATAAGCATTTTAATTTTTTTTTTCGGGGGGGGGAGCGGGGGAGGGGATTGGAAAGACTAAGACATAGTATTTTATTTTATTTGGCTGTTGTTGCTCTTCCTTTACAAAAAGATACAGAATACCAAAATAACTTTGTTATAATTTAATTACTTAGATTTTTGGGACTAAATGTATCATCTGAAAAAGAAATAAATGACTTTTTTTTTTTTTTTTGGTATTATGGTGACTTTTATAATATTTGCTTTTTAGTAAAGAGGTACTACAGAAGAGTGCTGAGATGCATGTGTTTAGAGGAGAATCAGTGTTTGCTTGTGTTTCTTTAATTTCGGAAATAGTTTATAAAGGTGATATTTTGTCATCTTATGTCATCGTACTTGCTTGGCCTGTCTCTGTGGCACCTAGTTACTTAAAGGATCATTCATTGGGAATTGCATAGCAGAATGTTACACCTTTGCTCTCTTAAATCCCATCTTTCTGCAGATTTACTTCAGTCACTTTGCAGGCTTTATAAATCTTTCATAAAATGCTGACGGCCTTCAGAAGAAGACCTTGTTTATAAAATGCTTACTGATATGTTTGCTCTAAAATGAGTGGTATGTTGGAGCTCTCCAACCTCTTGTATTTTAGAATTATATTTGCGTATATATCTTTCCCATTGGTGCATTCATACTACTTGTTTTCATGTATAACTGCATTTACAAAAAATAACCCCAAAAGAAAACCAAAATCCAAGCCAAAAAAACCCCAACAGCAACAACAACAAAAGTGTAGAGGAATACTACTTAAATGAAGAAAGGATTTTCATATCACTTCACTCATGTTTTGCTGTTTTCATACTTTTTTATGATATATCTGAAGATTTTAATGTCTTGTCTAATAAATACTCTGAAAACATTTTTAAATTCTAAATTTAAGTAATATTAGTAGGATAAGCCCAATGATTTCTTGAGAGGATGTTGCATAGAATGCAGTGGAGTTCAAGCATTTGGCCAGGAAAGTAAGGAAGAGGAGAAGCCCAGCACAGTCCCAGAAGTAGCATATGTATTCATTGTTGTACAGAAAGGCACGCTGTAGGGTAGGAGAAAATCATGAGGTTCTTAAAATAGGAGGAACATATTCAGAGCAAAGTAATTGTTAGCTTTGCATGCATAAAGCGATGACTCACTTTGAGGGTGGAAGTAATAAAATGCTGCTTTTAAGATAGGAGGATGTGATAGGGTTTAAGGCATTGTACCCTTCAAAATGGAGACACCTCTTTGTCCTTAAGATAGTTTCACATAATTGTTTAAGTTTTCATTTGTTTTATGGTTTTCAAGAAGTAAAAGTGTAGAGATCCCAGACGTATTGTTTTTCCTCTGGTTTCTTTACGGGCGTGTAAACTGTTCAAATGTGTATATGTATGCATGCATGCGTGCTTAAGAGATATGTATATTTATAAAATACTGTTTTGACCTCTGTCTAATTAAGATTAGGGCTTTGATGTTAACTATTTAATCGGTTCATGTTTTGTATTAAAACCCTTTTTCCCCCATTATGTCATACTTCATTAATTCTACAAATATGTAGCCTTAACAATTTCTTGTGATGCTTGTCCTGAATATAGGTTATGAGGACAGTTATCTGACCCTTTTAATGACTATTGATTGTTTAATGTAGTGTAATGAAACTATATTTACTTAAGAGCGACTCATACAGTTATTTTTCTAAATTACCCTGCCATGTTTTTACTGTCTGCTAGTTCATTCTGGTGCTGCGATTCCAAGTGTTCAGTAACTAAGTTAAGAAATATTGTCATTGCTGGCTTTAGCAAAGCTGTAGTTTAGTGTTGTCACAGAAAAAGTAGTGCTTGTTATGCAAAATATACAAGTCGCTTTTTTTTTCCTTATTTATTTGAATGACTCCTTAAAACTAGCCATCATTTAAAGAAAATGCAAAACAAGAGAAAAGTGTCTCTCTGGTTCTGGTGCCGTTTGTGCTGTCTTCAGTTTGTTATAGCTGATATTACTGAGGCAAAGGGTACGTCCTTGGACTTTCTCATATTGCTGCACGATCTAGAGGATAAGGCATGTGTTATATATATAGCCTGTATGTACTTTAAAACATAACACAAAAACCTTTATTTTTACTGAGATACTAAATACTTAAGTCAGTGCTAAAATATTGAATGGAATGATAGCTGAATACAAGCACTGACTGCTTAAAAAGTTCATAATAAAGCGATATTCAGTAGCACAGCAAATATACCTGTTTTAGTGAAGTTATATATTTTATGTTTCCCAAAGCAGAATTCATGTTCCTCCCTATTTTTTTTTTTCCACTGGATATAATAAGGCAGTTTCATGATGTTGATTTCTAATCATGTTCCACTGCAAGTAAGAAGTTAGATGCAGACAGCTCTGTGCTGGTTGCTGGCACTACTGAGGTGGTTGAGCATTGCATTTTATTCCGTGCTTACCGAAACCATTTACCAAACGTTGTGCTCCAGGAGCGAGAGGTGTAGCCTCTTACGTGGAAGACTTAGGTGCGTGTGGTTTTTCATTGTCAGTGCTTTACTTTTTTCCCCATTGTGTACAACTCTATGTTAAATATTTTAAATAGTGGCATGTGACAACGATAGAAATGTGTGTATTTCTGACATGCACCTTTCATTTAAATGTTTCAGGTTATTTAATTTTTGTAATTTTTTTTCTCTTCCCTTGCACAACTTCTCACCTTAACTTATTTGGGGGTAGGGCAGTCAAAGCGGATGCTGGTTTTGGCCATGTAGCACAGGGATGTAGTATTCTGCAAAGCTGTGAGCATGTGCTTTCTGCTTGTGAATAGTCCTATTTGATTAGGATCAAAGTGACGAGTTAGGTTGCCCTAAGTAAAATGCCTGCTTCTGATCTGCTGCTGTCACCACTTGGCAAGTCCAGCTCATGCAGCATGGCTTTGACTTGAGGAGTTATTCTGAAACCAGTAGTCACCAGACATTCAGCTGATTGTCTACAGTCAAAAAAAAAAAAAAATCAAAAGGCTTGCTTTTATTTGCAATGTTTCATCAGTTATTGTGGCATCCCCTGCCTCTTCCTATTGCCTGTGTAGTAAGAAAACACAAATCCTTGCTGTTCATTTAAAACACTAAGTGCAGTCATTACGTTAAATGTAGCTTGATTGCATTTTTTAACATACTAACTGGATTTGCTTTGATGTAAGGTTCTTGAGAATTGTTACTGCATTTATAAAAAATAAATGCAGTTGTTAATGACATGGAGATATTTGAAGAGCACTATGAAAAATTGAATGTGTTTGGCTAGGCTCAAGACTGTTGATACGCACCTCGCTATGGAGTGAATATTTGTGATTGAAATTGTTATTACTTTATAAAAGGTAAAGCTCTCAGAATATGGTGTCTTTGTGAGTTATCATTAAATGTGCGAATCTTGATGACTTGTGCTTGTATTTCAAAAGTATACAAGATTTCTACTTGGAAATAAACCTGGGCTACTTTAATTCTACGAGACTGTAATTTTAGGAGTGTTCATCAGCACATTGCAAAAGCTGTGGTGGTTCACTTCCTATATATTCTACCTATGGAATCTATACTTATTTGTAGAATGGCTTGAATTGTGGATAATGGCCTAAATGGATCTAATCGCCTAAATGTCAGTAAATTCTGTAGAGTTTTATGCTAATTCAGATTTACAGATTAAAAAGGGAAGTAGCAGAGACAACAGATACTATAACTAATGCACTCCTCCTTACTATATTTTCTTCTTCTGGTGTATCATCAACAGTGGTGAGCATAATTAGATTTTTCTGGAGGCAGCACCCATGGCTGTATGTATTAGAGTATTGCTTTTGTTAATTACCCTTTCTTTGTTGATTGGTATATGAAGATCAACTCTAGCTCTGGGCTTACTGGGGCTCTTTAGGATTATTTATGTCTGATTCCTGCTTTTAGCCCCTCTTTCAGGTAAAATATTAAGAAAGAACTGTTTAATATCTAGCCTTTTTTGCTATCACTGATGCGTTCATGCTGTGATAAAGAAGAAAACCTTTTCAGGTGTATTAGAATAGGAAATGCCAGTCAGCCTAAATAAGTCTGAGGTTTCAAGTTGTCTGTGCTTTCACCACAAGTCCTAAAGCCAAGGTTCTTTCAGGGCAGGTTCCATGAACAGCCTTAAACCAGGCAAGCAGCAGTAAAATCATTCAGTACCTTTAACTGTATAGAGCTAATCATTTTCTCAATCACACTCTTGTGACTTGCAGATTACTTTTTTCATAACCTTTTATACTGATGGACCTATTATATCTTAATGCTGAATAAGCTCTTATGTTCATTTCCATCCAGGGCAAATGGTAATAGCACCAAGGGTAGCATTCATAACCGACATGGATGGACACACTATGTATGACATTCTTGGTACAAACACACCTCTGTAGAGAGTATCTACCTTGTCTGAATTGGGAGAAAAGGAAAAGAAAAAAAAAAAAAGAAAAAACAACAACAAAAACAAACCACACACACAGAAGAAACACAAACCAACAAAACAAACCAGTTAAAAAAAAGGGGTTTTTTTAATTATTGAGGCATTAATTGCATACCAAAATTGATAGATTAACATGCTTTTCTTAAGTAGTGGTGGGATGCAAGCTTCTTGTAGAGAGGAGTAATTTGCCCCTGAAATAGCATTTAAATATTTCTTTGGCCAGCAGATATTTTTCTTTATCAAAGTTCACTTTCTGCTGTCTGGCAATGCTTACAGTTCTTAAAGATTTTCATGGCAGCTGGGTGCATAAAGCAATAGTAAAAATATACATCAGAAGTCTTGGTGGATGATTGTTAAATGATCAAATACACTGTCTCGATTCACTCTTCAACAATGCGTGTGAGCAAGCTCATTTCAGGGTTGTAGCTCTCTGCAGTTGTGTCAGTCTCTGCATTTCCTACTTGCCATCGTATTATTTGGCTCAAAGTAAAACGGACAGCTCAGTGGCTTGGGTTTTACTTGTCTCTAATGTACTTTGTCAACTTCAGAAGCAAAAGCGTTAGCCAAATCCAGAGCAGTGCTTGTCTGTCTGGCTGATTTTTAAGTATGTGACTTTACTCGCTTGTTAATTCCACTCTAGAGGAAACCATTGACACTGAAACCAGCACAATATTCATATGTGCTTTAATTCTATCCAAACCCCATAGCAAGATACTGAAGAGTTCTGGCATAAGGGTTACTGCTTCACTGATGTTTGTCCTCAGATACATATTTTTTTTAAAAAAAAAATTCTTATACTTGCAGCAATTTGGTGGTATTTTGCTGACCTCTGTATGAATTTAAAAACCTGCAAAACTCAAATTTTTATGCTGCATTCTCAAGCCCCAATGGTTTTCTTAATACGCTTGGTACTGGCAGAGAGTAAAGTGTGACAGAAATGATTTGAATTCATTTTGCTGTGTATCTACCTCAAATTGTAATGATGCTTTTTCTGCTCCACCTATAGCTTCCTGCAGATTTCACAAAGCTGCACCTTACTGACAGTCTCCACCCACAGGTGACCCACGTTTCATCTAGTCACTCAGGATGTAGCATCACTAGTGATTCAGGAAGCAGCAGCCTTTCTGATATCTACCAGGTAAGACTGGAATGGATGCTGATGGGAGGTGCAATTGCCAACAGTATGGACATTAATAGCTGAGCGCCCGTGCTATTGTGTATTGTCAGAATTTGTCTGAAGTAGCACTCAGTAGATTTCAAAAAAGCTAAGTTTTGTTTGAATTGTAATAATTGCAGGGTTTTACCCACCATGTACTAGATCTAGTGTCTGAAAACTTTGCAAGTAGTTGGCAGCACCGTGACACCACGTGTGTTGCCATAGTTTGTCAGGATGCGAGTCAGCAATGCAGAGTTGTAGTGTTTTGCAACGTTTCAGGACTGCCCTTCATTAATTTTGTTTGTGATCTGGGGGAGGAAATCTTCCTGAACTTCAGCATAGAGAGCCAGTGTGGCCTCTCCAGCGGATGTCCATGGTAGGACCTAGGAGGTAAAGGTTCCTGACTCCAGCACTTCGCCTCGTCTCTCTGTCTGATTTGCCATCCGTGTAACAGCAACTGTGATGTTGGCAGATCAGAATTTCAGAACTGTAGATGTAGGACCTTGTAATGTGAGAGATTTTTTCTTCTTCTTGATGCTGTATTTTACGGTTCTTAGATGTGTGGCTTCAGAATCTAGAGCATACTCAGTGGTAGGGAGAAAGAAATAGGCAGTGAGCAGCCTGTGCTGGCCTGACTTGAGGGCCATATTCCAGTTTCCCCACCCTGTAGAGACCTGGTGCTGGCCTCTTGGTAGTGCTTTCTCCTCTGGCTGTCCTGGGAAAGACCAGGGGGGTTGAACTGGTGAGACTTTTTAAGTTGTTGTATTTCTGGAAGAGCTTCTTGTTGTAAAGATCTGTGTTCTTCATCTGGAGCAGCTTGAGTGTGGGGAGACTATGAAACTGATCCAGAGGGTCCATAGAGCACTTAGGGGTATGTGTTCTTCCTCTAAATACAAATAAGAAAAAAAAAATGAAATAAAAGGTCTAGAATCTTCACTTGATGTTTACAGTTCTTGCAATGTCAAAGAGGAGGATTTGTTCTTCTGATAAGAAACTATGGCAACTTGTTATTCTGAAAAAAATGAATCAAATCTAGTTAAAATGTTATTCTATCAAAATGATCATAAAAAATGTAACAAGACCAGTTCTACGTGAAGTACTGTTTACTGGAGGAGGAATGATGTTTGTTTGGGATGCTTTAAAAGAATGCAAATATGGCCATTTAAATAATGGGAAAAACATCATCTAACCAAGTACATACAACGTCAGCTGAGAACAAAGTTGTAGTATGTACTTTGCTTTAGGTGAATAAGCTTGTAGGCTTATTTGTGGGAGAAAATGGGCTATAAAAAGGTCCCAGTTCAATTTGGATAGTCGTTGCAATAACGTAAAGGTTTATTTCTGTGAAAAATGTCAAAGTAACTGAACACTTCAGGCAAAGCTTATGCCAGTCAAGTAAGTTTGTCAGAATTTCTTCTGAAGAGAGAATTACTTTGAGACAGGGTTTAGATTTATACTGGGAGGGTGAAAAAGATGTAAGATCAGCTTTGTTCTTCAAGCCTTCTATAAATTTTCATACCTTTCATTCCGAAGATTTTATACTTTCACGTAAAAATAACTACCTCTAGAAACACAATTGTAGGTGGCATTTAGTTATAGTCATACAGTTAGTCTCTGGCTAATTTTGAAGTAAATTTTTATGGAGTTTCAGCAAAACTTTTATAACTGTGAAAAGGATCACTGAATTTCTGGGAAATTAAAAAAAATACTGTATGGAAGCTTCAGAGAAATATATCTTTCTGTACTCATTGACCTGGTGTATGACTCCAGTAATAACTTTTGTTTGTGTCATGGCTTAACCCAAATGCAGCCGCTCCCTCACCCCTCCCCTTCCC
>JMFS01013770.1:0-10570 GCA_000699545.1 Podiceps cristatus | reverse complement strand
GCCCCCCCGCGCCCCGAGGCGTCAGCAGCGTTACTCTTTACCGGAGTATTTACGTACTTCATGTCAGCTTCGGTGCTTATCCCGCGGGGGAGAGAGATGCTCGATAAGCCGCCATTTTTTATGAAGCATGGAATAACAGATCTGTCCAGAGCGAGCACGGTTGGAAGGGCAGCCGCTGTAGCTGAGCGCAAGAAACCCGCGTGTGGTGTTTCCTGAGCCTCTCGTGTATCTGTCCGAGGAACTGGGGTGACTGGGGTGGGGTAACAATTACAAGGGGCTCTGAAATCAACAGGGTGAGAGTGGTAGTCAAGAGGTAAATATTCGTGTTTCACTCTTCCCCTCGGTCCAGTCTTTGTGCTTTTGACTGCCAGAGCACAATCACCTCTTCAAATATTACCTTCTGTGCTCCCCATCTTATTAGCATTAGAGTAGTTGTTGTTCCGAGAATTCGGTACAGCCCCTCTAATTGTTCTGGAGACCCAGAAGAGTTAATGTTTATATCGTATCCTTCCCTTTGTTAAACGTACATGGTGGGAAAACTGAAACGACAGGAGGTTAACATAGAAGGTACCAGATTTGATTGCCAGACCTGATAGTGAAATCAGATGAAACATCAACTGCTGTTTCTCTTGACCTTTGCCAGCTGGCATTGGGATCAGTGCATGTTTTACATCCCGGGGCAGGTACTGATTGAGCTTTACTGCCTGAATAATGCTGAAACTGGTGTGTTCATGCCAATCAAGGCCTCATTTTGTCAGCTACTGTTGAAACACAGGTGAGGGTGTCTTTCCTATGTGAATTTTAAAATTGTGGCTTTTTCCTATTGAACTGCTAATCCAAACCCTCACTGCTCTATTGGAAACTGTAAATATTTGGTAATTTGCTGATGCAACCATTCTGGCCTTGAATGCTTACCCAGCCTTCTCCTGCCACAGCAACCAAGCTGAGTGAATGTGCACAAACAAGAATAAAATGAAGTCGGGGTGCCCGGGATGCTTGCTTGGACCGTGCTGTGTTCTCCTAAGCTATGTATGAAAAGCAGTAAAATCTTAAATCAAACCTTTAGTAACTCCCTACTGTTAAACGAGTGAGAATCAGCTTCTTATGATCAGGAGAAGTCTGGTTTGCCTTTGCAGATGGCTCAGACTTTGTGTGACCCAGGAAGAAAACCAAATCACAGGCTCAGAGTAGTTGAAAGAAAGCAGGATTAAAATAGCCGAGGAGGGGAAGGGGGGTGGGGGTGGGGTGGTGGAGTTTGGTGCCGGCAACTGCAAGTGCTCCTTGTTTCTGTGTACTTTCCTCTGCCCTTTTGCTCTCTCAGCTGACTGGTCTGCAGAGCTCAGCCAGGAGGAGGAGGCGGAGGCGACGGCCTGGCAGCCCATGCAGTTGCTTTGGGTCAGGGCTGGGATTGCCTGGTTGGAGAAAGTAAATAGGCTTGTTTTCGTCTTGGAATCATTACACAACAGGAGCAGGAAGCAATTGTTTATAGTGCAGTTGGAGAGGGCTGATGGAAAACATCGCCTGTGATGCTGTACCCTCAGAATGGCTTAATTTTTAAGGCTCAAAATTTTATAGAAGTGGAACTGTTCCAAAAACCAGAAAAAAAGGCAGAGTCAGGAATAGGTCTGTTTACAAAAGGCACATAAGCTCCAGTTTCACAGCAAGTGGCTTGCTTAGGTCTTGGTCTGCCACCCCTTGCTGAGGATTCTGCTCTCCTCTGCATGTTTTCCCTCTTCTTATATTTTTGAGATTTGTTTTTCTATGAGTTTCTTCTGCTTTTTCATGTGCTTTGCCTTGGGTCTATCCTGAATAAAATTTCTATATTTCTTTTCATCATTGTTGAGGACTTGGATAAAGGGCTGACTGGGAAATACCGGAGGTTTGAGCCTGTGTTGTGACCACTGAGGGCTGTCTTCTCCTGTGATCTGATGTGCAGTTAGTGGTGAGAGGGTGGTGCTCTGTGACCTGGTCCAGTCCTTGGCACATCTGCAGCAGAGTGTTTTTGGTCTGGGTGCTTGGGGGTAAAATCTGACAGTAACCCTCTGCTTTCATCTTCTGAACCCGTCTGTAGATGCTGAGGCAGCTGTCTTCTGTGTAGTCAGATCCATTGTAGGAGTCCAAAACAATTCCCAGAACAAAGCTGTGGTCTGTGTGGAAGGAACAGGGTGTCCTGGCTGTGTGCAGCAGCCTGATGACACCGTTGCATTTCCTGTAAAGAGTGCGAGTCCTTGGGAGCGTTGGGTAGTGCTCGCACCTCCCACTGTTCTTGAAGTGGTTGTTTTGAATTGGCTGCTCTGCTGTTGCGAGGCTGCCAACAGGCTCCAAGCTTTGTTTTCGATGCAGCGCATAACCAATGTGGTTACAGATGGGGACCTTAAACCTCGACTGGGCAGCTAACTAAAAGTGAGTTGGTCTCGTGCCCTGGCATCCTGCCAAAATGGAGGCACTTTGCAATAAGACAGGTACGCATGTGTCTTGTTGGTCAGCTGGAGCTCCTGGCCAGGTGACAAACACAGAGGTTTGGCCTCACCCTCTCCAAACTGAGTATTCCCATCCCAGGTTCAGTCCTCTGGGAGATTTGCCTTTAGTTCTAGAAAGCCACTTCTCTTTAGAGGAAAGGCAGTGGTAGATAAAGGCAGTGTGTGGATCTGAATTCCCTCTCCTCTTGGCTCTGGGGAAAAGTGAAGCCTTGCCTTCTCTGGGGACTTATCTAGTGTAAGCCAGATGTGTTTGTACCAGTTGAAAGGCCAACAGTGGATGAGTTGTCTGTCTCGTGCACCATCCTGTGCTTGTCATAATGGGTTTTCTTGTTGGTGGCTTGGTAAAGTGAGTCACCTTGTACTCATACTCTGTGTTTGGGGTATTCATGCTCTAGCAGTTGTGCTTTAAGAGCTGGATTCCTTGAAATGAGGTTTCAAGTTGATGCTTAGCTGCCTGTGTCTAGTTGTATTAATTACCAAGGACATTCTGTGGCATCATTTGATATGGGGTTAATTATCAGCATTGAAGAAAATATTAGTATAAGAAGAACTGAACAAACACCCAGAACAAATGCCAGCTAGACATGTAGACCACAAATATTGATTTTATTGGTTTGGTTTTTTTTTTATCATTCTTTTATATAACAAGAGGTCCTGACTGGCATCTAGGAATAATAAAACCTGTATGTCCTTTGTTCATTGTTTAATACTTTCTTCACTACAAAAACTATAGATATTCCCTTGAGCCAGAAGGGTGGAAACTGATGAATCGAGGAGCTGTAAGACTGGTAGACTCTTTCTGCCTCTGTCATCCAGCAGCCACAAGCCACAGACAGGTCTCCTCCCTTGGCTTCAGTGTTGCTTCCTTGGTCAGACCCAGTGGGGGTCATGGTCAGGAGAGTCGCTCAGGAGGTCTTCCTGTGTGTCACCCCACTTGTGTGATGTTCAGCAGTTGACCAGCGTGTAAACACCTCTGACTCTGTGGTGATGCAGTTGGTTGCCTTTTGTCTTCAAAAGGCAGTTTGGAAATAGGCTGTGAGAGAAAATGAAGGAATAAATTATAGACTCTTGTGTCTGGCAAGTCTCTTCACATAGGCCCTGCAAATCCGTGCATGTTCAGGCATGTTTGTGCACAAATACCAATGAGCTGGCCCGTACAAAGTCTCTTTGCATGTGCACGAGTCTGGTGTTCTGCATAAAAATACAGTTCTGTCCAGAGTGCCGGTTCTTTATTTGAGCAATTTGAAGTGTTCTGAGAAGCTCTGAGAAATAACGAGTGCATTTCTGCTGTCTTGGATGCTTATAATTGTGAAGGTTGTCAAGACTGAAGAAAAAGTCAAAAGCTAGAGGGAAGCCCTTGCAGAGGACAGCCTCCTCACAGCTCCTACTGAGGGACCTTACTGTTCTTTTTCCAAGGCTGGTGAAACTGTGATTAAATGTTGAGTAAAAATAACAGTTCCTTATCTGGAACTCTGATTTAAATACTCCGTGTGCCATTGAAACATGGCACAGAAGGTATTGCCCGCTTGCCCCCCATGCGCAGGAGGTGTAGTGAGTTGGAAGCCCTGTTTCAAGCTGTTTGTATGATGGAGGTCCAGTGCTCATCCTGCATGGTGAGGGCAACGTGGTACTGTGCAACCAGAGAACAAGTGTCTTAACATGAATTTAGGCTTCACAGTTGTTCTGTGGCTCTGCTTGGTCACAAGCTGAGACCTTATCATGGATTTACCAGATACAAAAACTCATTCCTGGAGCCAGGATCAAAATGACAATCAGTTAATTTTTGAAACTGCTAAAAAAAAAGGAGGTGGTTCCTGTTTATGTTTTAAAATCCATTTTCAAGCTCTACTTTGGAGCTGGGAAGATTGGGAAGTTATGTAAGTGAGCAAGGCTGCTGAGATCCTTCTGCAATCACAGGGCTGCGGGAGCTAGGCATTCAAAAATCCTTCCAGGCATTACACACCTGGTAATGAAGCTGTAACAATAAAATGGATAGTGATGCAGACAGATCATCAGTTGCTGCATGTTCATGTTGGTAATAACTTCCTGTGACAGTGGAGCATCAGGCTCTACCTACACTGTGTTGCAGGGACAGGCTTTATATCTGACAATAGCTTCAAAACAGTGTTTTGGTCCTGAGTCATTGGTCCTGTCTGAAGCCCCCCCCCCAGCTTTGCAGACAGAAGTAGTATAATAGGACCAATGATTGGAATCACTGTCAAGTTTCTGCAGCACTGCTGGCCTGGGGCAACGACCCTTTCTTAGCAGTGAGGACAGCTTTCCCAGTGGCTCTGCCCTCCTTTCCTGGGTGAGGGAGTCTCTTCTTGCCCCTCCTGCAGTGCCACTGGCCTGAGAACCAGCTCTCCAACATTGGGCAAGGTCAGGTCAGCTGTTGTGAGAGCCATGGCGCATACACAGGGGTGTATTTCCTGGTGGTTAGAGGTGTCTGGCCTTAGGGTGGTGTGATATTACACAAATATTTATTGATGTTCATCTGGAATGACCTGCATAACTTGTCCATGTCTTCAGCAGTTGCCAGCTCATCTCAGACCTGTCCTGGTTTCAAACCATCCAACTCCTCTTCTCCTTGCAGAAAATCTCTTGGAGAGAGGACCATGTTCAAGCAGCCCTCTGCCCTGGAACTGACCACAGCAACTTCTTGAAGAAATGTGTTCAGTTTTGCATCTGCTTCAGGTCTGAGGCAGATTTGCCCCCCCAAACTGGCTGGCAGAGTGTCTTGTGGATGGATGGCAGTGAGAAAGTCACAGGGCTGGCAACTGGCTGCAAGCATCAGGGACGTGTTCACTCTCCCTTCGTGCTGTGGGCAGATGCTCCTGGAGCCCCGGGACCACAAGGAGAAAGGTGGTAGCTAATAGCTGAATTATGCTCTCTGCTTTGCTTTCCACATGCAGCTCTTGCTCAGTGCAGGAGCTGTTGACCTGGTAGCATGTTGATGGTGATTGCAGGTGGTGTTTTTTCTTAATGGTGTTTTCTTAACAGCGTTTGTCTTGGTCACAGGCTGGTTGTAGAGTCCATCTGCTGCCCCAGGGCAGCACCAGTGCCTGACCAGTTTGTCAAGTGTCTCCTGAAAAATGCTGTCCCTTATGCAATTGCACTGCTGGAGAACTTGCCATGTGTTTCCCTTCTGTTTCACCATCTGTGTCTTTTGTCTGATTAAGCTCTTTTGCATCCAGGGCTGTTCTTTCGTCCTGTGTCTGCACAGCGCCCAGCAGAGCAGAGACCTGTTTCCTGTAGCCAGGGTTCCTGGACACTGCTGATAAAAAAAAGTTAATTCTCGGAAAGTCTGGCTTAAAAATTTCTGCTGTGCTCCTTAACTGTCCTGATCTCATCCTACATTGCTGTTGGATATGTTGTGTGTCCACATTTTGAGAGAACAGCTTGGGAAGGACCTTAGTCAAGAAAACAGATGAGATTCTGTTGTTTTGGGCAATTTGCAAGCTTTGCTGTTGGTACTTAACAGTTGAAACAGTTGGAGGAGAAATAGGCAATTTTCCTGGCATATACAATGCTACAAAAACGCTCCTGTCTTTCAGTAGGCCCTAGCAGTGGAATTTGGCTAGGAATAACCAATAAAAAGTGTGTGTTTTTTATCTTGCTGCCATCTTGAGTCCTCGTATCCTGGCACTGGGAGAAAGCCAGCTTCCATCCTGGATGAAAAGCTCGACATGAGCTGGCAATGTGCGCTGGCAGCCCAGAAGGCCAACTGTACCCTGGGCTGCATCAAGAGCAGCGTGGCCAGCAGGACGAGAGAGGTGATTTTGCCCCTGTGCTCTGCTCTGGTGAGACCTCACCTGGAGTGCTGTGTCCAGCTCTGGAGCCCTCAGCACAAGAAGGACATGGAGCTGTTGGAGCGGGTCCAGAGGAGGCTACAAGAATACTCCGAGGGCTGGAGCAGCTCTGCTGTGAGGACAGGCTGAGAGAGTTGGGCTTGTTCAGCCTGGAGAAGAGAAGGCTGCGGGGAGACCTGATTGTGGCCTTCCAGTACTTAAAGGGGGTCTATAGGAAAGAGGGGGAGAATCTTTTCAGTAGGGACAATGGTGATAGGACAAGGGGTAATGGTTTTAAACTGAAACAGAGTAGGTTTAGATTGGATATAAGGAGGAAATTCTTTACGATGAGGGTGGTGAAGCACTGGAACGGGTTGCCCAGAGAGGTAGTGGAGGCCCCATCCCTGGAAACATTCAAGCCCAGGTTGGACGGGGCTCTGAGCAACCTGATCTGGGTAATGGTGTCCCTGCTCACTGCAGGAGGGTTGGACTAGATGGGCTCTGGGGGTCCCTTCCAACCCAAAACGTTCTCTGATTCTATGATCCTGGCAGCTGTGTGGTGCCCAGTCCCAGGAGCAGAGATGGTGCTCTTCTCTCTGGGTGCAGTTCATTGATCTTTGCTCAGCTGCTTCTAAACAGCAGCTGGCTGTAGCCCCTTCATCCCCTCTTGCTTGGAGTCCCTGCTGAAATCAGGTGTGGTGGCATGCTTCTTGCAGCAAGGAGGAGCCAGGGAAAAAATGTAGATAAGGACTGGGTTGTGTAAAGAGTTCTGGTTCACTTTATGCATAGGCTAAGGATTAACTGTAGCCAGGTGCTGCAGAAAAAGGGAAAGTCTTAACCTCAATTAGCAGAGCTGTAATTTGGGATAGCTGCAGGAGGAGAGCAAGGCTTGTAAAGTCAGACCTGTCATGTATGAAAAGGGAGTGTGCAGACCCTGCTAGTGAAAGGAGGGAGTGTACCTGTCTGCAGTGCCGTGTGTGGCGTGAGCTTGGATGCTAGGCCAGTACCTCCATTGACATTTCTCTGAAGTGCCCTTTAATGGTTTTCTCTTTATTCCTGTGACTTAGATTAGACTACATATGGATTAAACTAAAGGTGGTATTTATAGCCACTCCTTGCTGTGTGATCTTGATGCTTTCACGAGACACGGGATCAGCCTCTAGCTCCCACTCCACGCTGAGGAGAGCATGAGTGACCATGACCTGTTTCTTGCAGATCTCTAATGCCTGAACTATTGTGTGCCCAGAAAATACCCTTGTGCAGGGTTTGATGTGGGATAGCTTCTCCTGATTCCCAAGCCTGCTTGGTTGGATATCCAAGGCTAGGATGGGACTGTGTGCTCTGTAGCAGAGGTTCAGATGTCCTGGAAACTTCTGCTGGAATCTTCAGGCACCTGAACAGCTTAGGTGGGGTTGCTCCCAACTGCCTTCCTGAATGAAGTCTCTGAAATGGGCATCTCCTTGGCAGAGGAAGAAGTGCAGTGCTTCAGGTTCTTGTAGTTCCAATCACATGTACCTGCTGAAGGGACCCAGCAGCCCCTAGAGCAAAGCAGCACCTACTATCACTGCACTGTGGTAACCTGAAAATCAGCCACCTCCCACAGGGTCCTCTGAGATCAGAAAGGCTGCAAAAGCCTTGGGCCCATCTGACCGGAGGGACCATGTCCTGGACACGTGGCAGGTCTCAGAGTGGGACAGGGGGGCTGCCACTATGGTGCATCAGACTTGAGGCTAGTTGAGAGCTTTATCACTGGTGGTTTGTGCCCTTAATTCTTGCTGAGTGTGGAGTCAACAGGACCTGGAAGGAACATGTTGCAGCAGCAGCCTGGCCTGCCTGTCTCTGAGGCACCTGCAGTGTGCACCCCTCAGGGGACTGTGGTTTCAGCGGTGGGATCCTGAGACACTGACCTGTAGCTGGACAGATGATGTACCATTTTATTCTGTGTGGCATCTTTCTCAGTGTAATGGGCTTGGAGCACCTCTGTCTCTTCTGTGGAAGCAAAGGTGGTGATGGCTGCCAGCCCTGTGCTGGAGTTGGTGATGCTTTCAGGGAGCACAAAGGAGTATCAGGTGTGGGGCTGCCCTTTGGTGTATGCAGCCTGGCCTAGCTGGATGCTCTGAGATTATCCACACTAGTAGCCGTGATAATGTGCAAAGGCTGCCACGGCTGCAAATTTGCCTTCGGCGTATTGCTTCTTGTACCCTCATCATTACCTGCATTGTTGGAGCTTCCTGTGGAAACAGTTCTGCGACCCTACAGGGAAATGTGTAATGTCTAGGAAGTTTATCCACTTGGCCATCTGATAGTATGAGAGAGACACAGGATAGGGTGGATACTGAAGCTGGAAGAACCAGCCAGCCATGGGCTTACTGCAGGCTCTGTTAATACCAGGCAAGTCCGAGTTGACTGCAGTCAAGCTGCCTAAAGTATTTATGCTGATAAGTGTTGTCCACTCGTGCTCTGGACTTCCAGCCTTTCAGGCGCTCTGTCCTGCAGAAGCTTGTACACCATGAACATGTGGGAGTGGAGGTCTGCAGAAGGCGGGGGGGGAGGGGGGGCACATGCTGCTGGCTGCTCAAGTTGGGTGCTATATGTTGGGTGCTCATGTGCAGGGTGCTTCTTGTCTCTGTGTCCTCCAGCATTCCTGAAGAGGCATTGCTGTAACAGCATCACGTGCAATGCTGATTGCTGCATAACTCCTTGCTGATGGGGCCCTCAGGGGAAAATTGTCTGTGTCATAAGGATAACCTGGATGTCCTGGAGCATTGGGTAGGGTGAAAATGAAACGTGAGGAGGAACTATGTCTCCAGTCACAAAACCCAAAACAAATATGCCCGAATTTTCTATTAAATCCAGATAATCTTGCTCTGCCTGGCTAGCCCCAGAAGAACAATCTAGCAGTTCCTAGCAGAGAAATATTTTCCTCTCAGAGGAGACAGAAATGTTGCTCAAAAGCTTTTGTGATCTGGTGATTTTTATAGTCTTTTGGCCTCTAAGGAAACTCCAGACTCTTCCCGAAGTAATATCTAGCCAAATTCAATTCATAAGCAGTAAGGTTTTATTGAGTGGTTAGAGGAGAAATGCTCAATGTTTGTGGGGACAAAACACACTCAAGTACATGTAATTCTCCTGTCCTGGTGGGCCCTGAGAAACTGGGGCTGTGTGAAGCCAGTAAGGGTTGTTGGGCTTGAAGCAGGTGCTGTACCGGCAACTGTGTGTGCAGCAGGATCCTGCAATACCTGTATCTTGCATTTCTAGGCAGTCAGTCGTTGGCATTCACTCCCTGGCTTACCTACTATGATCTGTGAAACTGCTTCCCCTGGGCACTTCAGATGGGTCATTGCAGGCTGTGAAGCACTTCCCAGAGTAATGGTAATGCAAGGAGGAGCATAGGTCTGTAGTGTCCCAGGAAGAGCACACAGAGACCCCTACCTAGCCCCGGTATGACTTCTTCCTCTACTTTTTGAATTGTGGAAAGTGTAGAGCCCTCTGGTAAAGTAGTGAGGGGGCATTGAAATTCTCGTTTAAACTCAAAGAGAATAAAAGTTTTTATGTGCTACCTGTTGTGTGTGTCAGTAAATGTGAACCTTGCAGAACCCTGCATCCCCGGACCTCTAGGTGGGAACTGGGGGAGTCGATCCTCCCCCACTGTAAGGGCAGAGCAAGTCCGAGACCGCCTCATGAGACCGGATGTCTACAAGTTTATGGGGCCGGATGACATGCATCCCAGGGTCCTGAAGGAGCTGGCTGATGTGGTGGCTGAGCCACTCTCCATCATATTCGAAAAGTTGTGGCTGTCAGGAGAGGTCCCTGGGGACTGGAAAAAGGTCATGTCACTCCCATTTATAAGAAAGGGAGCAAGGAAGACCCAGGGAATTACAGGCCAGTGAGCCTCACCTCTGTGCCTGGGAAGATCATGGAACAGATCCTCCTGGACAGCATGTTGGAGCACATGAGGGATTAGCACATGATCCGGGACAGCCAGCACGGCTTCACCAAGGGAAGGTCGTGCCTTACCAATCTGGTGACCTTCTATGATGGAGCAACAGCATCAGCAGATAAAGGGAAGGCAACCGATGTCATCTACCTGGACTTGTGCAAGGCCTCTGACACAGTCCCCCACCACATCCTTATCTCTGAAGTGGAGAGATGTGGATTTGATGGGTGGATCAATCAGTGGATAAGGAACTGGTAGAAAGAACGCAGACAAAGGGTGGTGGTCAATGGGTCTATGTCCAGGTGGAGGCCAGTGACAAGCGGTGTCCTCCAGCGATCTGTCTTGGGACCGGTACTCTTTAACAT
>JMFS01013767.1:0-20926 GCA_000699545.1 Podiceps cristatus | reverse complement strand
GAGCGGGGGAGGATGGAGTTAAAAAAAAAAACAAGCCCAAAACACAGCTGTGAAGACCTCCATAAACTAATCCTAGCAGAGCTTCAGCTTCCAGCCTGAGGGCTTCCAGACAAGAGAATAGGAGCTGTGCTAATCCCTAATTAAATTTAATCTACACTAGAAAAGGTTTGTTGATTTAGCTAGATAGGTAGAGCAATGCTGACAGCTCAGTCCTAATGCAGGCATAGCTATAAGAGGAAAAAAAGCTTCAAGGGTATAATTGACAGCAGTTGGTGAGCAAAGTGAATTCTTACAGAAAGCACAGGTTTCTTACACTTGTGCAACTGCATCAGTGGTACATGACACAGTGGACGGGTGACCTGTGGAGCACCTACAGACCCGAAATCCTGCTCTCTTGTGCCCATGGCAGCCTTGCAGAAAGCCTATGGTTTGCATGCCTGAACCAGCCCAGCAACTTGCCCCTGTTTTGGCCATGAAGGGATATCTGCTGCTGCAGCAACTGCCACCACTGTGAACTGCAGGGCAGACGCTCTGCCTGAGACACCACAGGAAAAAAAGGTGGCACCCATCTTAGATTCCCTGTTCTAGAGATACAATGCTACATACATATATACACGTATTCATATATGTACATGTGCATGTATATGCACACATGTAGGGACGACCACTCAAGCGCTGGCTGTTGAACATACTCTGCTAAAGCAAGATATGCTTTTGGTGGGTATGATTGACCAGTAAAAGCTGGTAAGATAAACCAGCACCTTCTCTCTAGAGATGTCTGCATGAGACAAGGAGAGAAATTATCAAACACAAGATCTGCAATAAAATAATTTCTCTCTCTTTTTTACTCATGAAGCATCAAGACACTTTGTTATCTACTCTGAAAAAAAAGAGTGACTATGTAGCTATTATGGATCCCACGCAGAAAGTGAGTCTATAGCCACATAATATTAACTTGCTGTTCTCTAGGACTGCAAACACAGGATGGACTTGAGCAGGTCCCAGATGCTACCTCCACGCCTACTCCCGCCCCATGCTTGTGTAATGGTTAATCTGTTTCTACGATGGGTTTTTCATGTACAACAGCTACTTTAATGCTCTCACGGGGACTGCACATCCAAGGGGAGAAGAGTTTGTCATTTTAGGGGCCACAGCTAGTGCTATCGCAAAAAGTAGTAAAGAAAATGTCACTGAAATTAGCAGAAGATTAAAAAACATGGTTTAGTTGGCTGACGTGATAATAATCTTATAAAATGCCCTTGTATTTTGGTCAATTTGAGGGATGAACACTGTTTTAACAGTACTTTCATAAGCCTCAAAATGAAATAATCTGAAAAATATAAATATAATAAATGAGCTTTTTAATAATCTAGTCTCAGTGGAAATGCTGTAGACAGTAGAAATCTATTTCTAAAAAATCAGGTCATTGCTCTAATTAAATCTGTCATAGACATAAAAGCATGCATATAAAGCCTGCATTTAACGAAGAACAATTTTGCACCTCCAACATGTCACTAAAAGATCACACTACATAGAATTAATGCTTTTAGACCCTGCTATTTTCATCTGAAATTTACATGACACATCATTTGAAGCATACTCATGGATCTGTTTTATATAAATGCAGAGTAAGGACCATTTTCCTTGCATTTCTAGACTAACTTGTGGCATTTAGCTTTGATCTTTGTTCATGTCAAGATGGAACAATTCTTGCTGTTAGATACCAGAGGCATTTTACTCTTAGGGAGTCACAGTGTCTCAGATGTGCTGCAGGGAAGAACAATTAAAGAAATGTGATACTTTCTATTCTATGGGGAGGGGAGAGCAATTGCAGGAACAAAACAAGTTTTGTTTTTTTTTTTTTTTTTCTCCAGGAATGTGGGCAAGGAGCTGGGGGAGAGAATGGGAAAGCTTTTTGGCTGAGCATCTGATGGGGACTTCAGTTCCAGGTGTGCTTTATATGGGTAACCCAAGGGAAGACAGCTCTTCCTCAGCTGTAATGCAGTTCTAAATGCTCAAATGCTGTAACAGGCAAAGCAGCTTGCAGCCTAGGCTTTGGCAGGAAGGGCAAAAATACGTCTGCAGGAAGGACGGCAGGTTCCCTGCTGAAACAAGTCGTGGAACAGGAGGGGAGGCTGAGTCAAGTCTAACATTCATACCCACAACGTGTTAATTGAGAGACGGTTCTGCACAAAGCAGAGGGTGGCTGCAACAGATCGCATCTCTTGGGAGCAGAGTGAGAGCAAAAAGAGAAAACCAAGATCGGAGAAAGAACTGAGAAAGTGCTGTGGTGGTGAGCTGTTCCTTACAGTTACTCTGCGATTCAGTGGGTGACCTCTATTTTACAACTGGGACATCAAAGGCTGTAAAGCCAGATGTTATTTAAAACCTGAGAAATTCCCTTCGTTTTTACTAGAAAAGGACTGGCACACATATTTTATGAAGGATTTTGAATTGCTCATAAGAAAAGGAAAAAAAAACCCAAACCCCAAAATCTTGAACACTAGTCCTCTACTGCAAACACCTCTGTTTAAATGTCTCAAATTAGATTTTGTTGGAAAAAAAAGATACTGGCACACTCATAACCCAACATACTTTCCATTATATACTCATTTCTAGTGTAAACTCTGAATGTACAAGCTATAAATAGCACCTTGACTACAACGTTGCCTTTCATTGTATGCTCTAAACTCAGAAACAATATTTGGACTTCAGCTGATTTCTTTCTTTATAATTCTTCATCACTTCTACCATTTATTTATTAGTTATTTACCTTTTAATAAAAATTTGTAAGGAACTTTTCCCATATATTATTCAGACAGGAAATAAAAGATGTGTTTGCAGTGAAAGACCTCACATTTGCTGCTTCGTGAGCAATACAGTGCAGTTCCTTGCTGTGCCATGGCATAACAAGCAGTAAATCCAATGAAGAAAGAACATCCAGGACTACAGCCCAGTATCCTTCAATTTAATATCCAGCCCCTCTGTGTTTTGTGGATGTCAACCACCTCCACTTTGTTAGTCAATCGTGATTTTATCCAATGTATTTTTTTTTCACCTTTCCTCAGAAGTCTTCTTTCCCTTCATGAAAAGTTTTAACCGCTTCCCACTGTGCTTCCACCTGTGTGTTCACCTCTGTCTTAAAAATTCTCATTTCTTGTGTTTATACAGTAAGAAAATAAGTGAATAAAATCTAACTACCTAGCATTCCCTAGGACACCTAGAAATAGATCTTCTACATGTTCCAAAACACCTACAGCAATTGTACTGCCTGGGGGAAAAACAAAAACCAAAAAAACCAAACCACTACAAAAAATGAACTAACCAAGAAAAACAAATAAACAAAAACAAACAAACAAACCTTTCTAAAGTGTATGAAGGTATTTGAAACTGCTGCTTTTTAATGTTTTACAAGGATAAAGGAAAAGACAGTAGTATCTGTGTAGGTAGAGCTTCCATTTTGCTGGCCATCAGAAACAAGGAAAAGTTATCTACCTTTTTGATGTTAGCAAAACAGAGTAGTGAGTACTGTCAAAGACAAATATTTTTGGTTTTAGCATGCAAGAGGAGTGGTTAAACAACACTGTCTATACTTCTTGGACACTGAAGAAAAGGTCATTAATTTCACAAGAACCATCACAGCTTACTGTTGTGATATGCTATAAATTCATTAAATATTTTCAGCAGTGCAAGCTGGCTGAAGCAATATCCTGACCTGAAATGTTTTCTGGCAAAATGTTTTTTGCTGGCCTGTTACTTGAGTCTCATGGTGACTCTGTACAGAATCTCAGAGCAGGGCACAGGATGCAGTCATTGCATGGACACTGTAAATGGAGTTTGTCAACATCTGCATATATTGGCATGTATAGGATTCTCTGCACAATGGCTGTCTGTAAACAAGAGAAAACCATAAGATTTCTCTTTAATTAGAAACTGCTAAATGTGTTTCAGAACTTAAGTTTTTATTTTAAAAAAATTGAAAAATAATTTTAACTTCACCTCCACTTTTGCCAAACGACGTAACGCTAGTTGCTGACTTTGTAATGCAATTTAAGACGTAAAGATGCAAAGCACTTCGTAAGAGATAAGTATTATTTTCACATTTCTGCAGAAAACCTTCTGAACACCAGCTCGTGGCAAGTAGCTCTGCGGTTCCTAGCCATACCTGCAGTTTTCTGCCTTGAACAGTATCTCCCAGAGGGGCCCACTGCTCCTATTTGTTTCAAAGTACATTGCCAGAAGTGTAGCAATTACTATTTAAATACAACACAATTAATGCTTTCATGGGTAATAGCTTTGGCAGAAATACTCAGCTAGTTTCCCTAAATCAACTACTGCAAACAGGAGGATGGGCACACAAACTCCGGAGAGATAAGGGGTGAAACCTCTGGTCCCTCCACGTGCCTCTTCTGCCGCATTACTACAGCGTGGGTTGTATCTACCCAGAATGGGGACAGCATCAGACATCACACTTCTTAAAGTATCATTTACTACCGTTTGCCCAAGTTCCTGCTGGCCTTCCTGAAACTCCAAGGTCATAAAAGTCCTCTCCCACATGCTAAAATCCTGAATACCCTAAATTCTCTAAAACCCCTGATATCTTCTTATGCAATAAATATACAGCTTAAAACATGGGCATGGTGCATAGAAACAGGTTTTAATATCAAATTATTTTGGGATGGCACTTAACGGTGTGCAAAATGGTGCCCTGACCCAACGCTCCTTATGAAATAAATATGTGCTGTATTGACTGGGCTGAATAAAAGGAAAATAGAGGAAGATTTGACATGAGCAATGTGAGATGCATTTCTAAAGCAGTGGTTAAAGAGTCAAGCCTCTTTGATATGCATGCTATCAAAGGCGGCCCAGGGCAACCTGTGCAAACAGGCTGTTGCTAGGATTATTGGAATAGGCATGGTCTCACTGTGTTGTTTGTCTATGCCAGAACTCAAGGGAAGGGCTGGTGTTTACTCCATTTTGGAGGGTGGGTGGAACTCGGGATGTTACTGGGGTGAGAAGGGCAGCTGCTCCTGCCCCCGCACAGCAGTTGCTCTTCCTGTTGCTGATTTCCACCCAGTGGCTGGGAAAGAGGTCTCCATACTTCTCTCCCTCTGCAATCTGTTCCAGCTCTGTCTGTTCTCCGTCATTTCCCCGTGACAAAAGTTGCTTGACCAAGAAAAGGTTTGAATCCTCCTCCTTGGAAGGACAAAGTTCAGTGCCTCCTTTGTGGTGGTAAACCTTCATGACTAAGATGCCAGGAAGCAAACTGTGAACTTTACTTTGTGACATCTTTACCAAGCACAGACGCCCAGAAGTATAATCAGGAAATCAGCTCAGCAAGGACTGACATGTTGGCTGAGAGTCAATCTGAGGGCCTGGACACGTGTTAGTTGGTCAGACCCACGGCACTGTTTGCCGAAGAAGTTTTGTGAAGGGAACACTTCTTGAGAGAAGATTGATGGCACAGTGCACCCCAAGGCTACAGCTCAGCATGGGGTTTGCAGCCTGTCATTGCCTAAGAAGGGGCATGGCTAGTTGAGGATTTACCAGTGCAATGGGAAGTTTGGCTTTCCAAGTTTAGCTTTCTGAAACTTTATTAATTAGGTAATTTCCGATGCCTTGACACAAAGATCACATACTCTGATAACTGAATCCCTCCTTCAGCACATGGATGAATAAAACCTGTGTGACAGTAGCAATTAATCTAACCCAAGGAGCTAACATGGAACACAAGACATATTGACATGACAGATGATCTTGTTGGCCAGCATATGAAATAATTTTACCTGCTTTGAATATGCAGTAAGAAATACCTAAAAATAATCCCCTTAAGTCTATGAATTTATAAATTAATCATTTCAGAAGCTTACATATACTCTAAAGGTCGGAAAAGTCAGAAAATGAAAAGGAATATTATTGACCCGAGTCAATGAGCCAGGAGGCATTAGCATATGCAATCTTTACTGTGATTAGTTAACATTTTTCAGGCTTCTGTATTAACCTTTGGAAAAGTAAACAACGGAAAGTTACATGACTATTTTCAACCAAGTATGATCCAGAGCTGCCTTCTTTGTCTTCTTCACGTGGAACAATAACCTTGTTGCTCAAAGAATTTTGGCCATGTTTTCACTCACCTTCTACTTGTGTAGACACTTTTATCTTCTTAAAGTTAATGTACAGCATTCACATATAACATATCCTAAACAAAGGGAATAATGGGAGCTCCCTTCCATCGAAAAAAGGTGCACAAATTTCCATATATAATTTCTATTACTATATATAATTTTTTTTTTTTTTTTTTAGTTTTAACTTTGATCACTAAAATTTGTATAGATCTAAAGTAACAAGCTGTATAAATTTTTGGACGTTTTCTGTTGCTGATTCTACATCTTCTTTGTGTAATTTGTTGTACCTTTTCTAGAAGCAAATTGAGACGTTTCTGAGGTCAAAGATGAGGTTTTTTGAACTACATAATTCCCAGTACTCTCGGGCTATCTAAATTCTTTTATTTACCTGCACTCCCATTTTCATCTGCTTACTTTCTTGTAGTCTTTAATATGCAGGCATCTTTTCTTTATTTGGAATAATGACTATTTGAGGTACTGTAGAAGGTGACAGCCCCAAGCAATATGAACGCTGAGAACTGTTCCAGCTTCTAGAGGAATTGTTGTTTTGGGCACAGCTTGCTGTGATTCAGTATTGCACAAAAGCTCACAAACCCCTTTGAAACCATGAGTTTAGCATAAAAATAATGATGTGGTATCAACCAAGCAATGATCAACGATATAGATGTCTTCTCCATGCAGTTCCTCTGGATACCCTTCAGTGAAAACCCCGTCAAAGCCACTGGAGATGGTCAGGGTTACATTGGCTTGTATGAAGGCAGATACACACTTTCTGGGATACTGTCACAGGAAGAAATTTGTGCGGCACTGAGTTGGGAGGTCACAATATGCCTTCTTTGACTGAACTGGTTGCACAGCCACATTTTATAGGTGGCTCTATACCACTATCAGATAAACTGATGAGGTTACCTACATGAATGCCTTTATCTTCATACCACCCCTGTGAAAAGCGGAAGTTTTATCATCTATCTTTATAGATGGGGAATTAAGGACTAAGAGGTCCCAACTTATTCAAGGTCATGAAAGGATTTAAGTCTCAGCAGGTAACTGAAACTATGCTCCTCAAGCAACAATAAAGTATCTTTGCAGTAAAACATCTTAACTACTCAGTAAGACTTTCTTCCCCATTGCAAGTAATACATAATTAAAAGATAACAATTAATACCTGCTTTCAGATGCCTGAATCTCAAACTGATATTGTGTTACATTCTCCCTGCTAGTGCAGCAACCACAGTTCTTTCCTTCAAATAGCAAGGAGTTGAGAAGGAAATAATAATTCCCTGCAAGTCCTTTGTGAGCACTCTGTCTTGTACCAAAAAATTCTCAGCCTCAGTGGCAGGGAGATATAAGCAGTAAGGTGCTGGTCTTCAGATTTTCGATAAAGTTGCCTGACTTGTAATTATACAGGAATTCCTGCAGCAGTGAAATCATAAACTGTATTAGAAGGATACAGCAAGTACTAACTTATCCCTAACAGTCTATCTTGTGCCTGTAGACCTTTGGCTATCCTCCACCATGATTTTAGTTCGTAAGAAGAAAAGCAAAGGTCAGAATCATAGGCAAATCTGTTGGGTAATTCCTCACTGTCCAGGCAATGCACTATATGGAATATATTTGAAGTCATTTTCAGATGAAAGATAATGCTTCAAAAGGCTCTTCTAGCACTGAATCAACCATGAAGTACCCATAGCTTCCTGAGTCAATCTAGAGATGCTGATCAGTTTAGTGCTGGAGAATTGCATTAAAGGTCAAGCCAAGAGCAATTAAGGGCTGCATGATAGTAAATTGAAGAGTCAACTGCGAAAGAGTGAAAATGAGCCTCATGTTTTCTGTATGCTGTCTTTCTTTGCTTCCTACTCAAGCTTCAGCTAAACACAGTTTTAAGAGGACTGTTCAACACTTAACATCATTAGTGCCAGATGGGGTGAGCTTCCTCCTCACACCTCTCTATTCTTGTTTGAGGAAAAGCAATATTGCAATTTCGATATCTTTTACTCTTTCTTTCCCATTACTTTTGCCCTTCTTCCTCTTTCCTTGAATGGCATTGGAAAATGCTGCCAGAGTGGAGGTTTGTCATCATTTTGTAATATCTTGTCTGTCTTATTTCTTGTGCTTTTGTATATCCAAGCAGCCAAGAAAGAACCCATAGCCCATTTTAGCTAAAATAAGAGACTGTTTTTCTCTTCGGTACTGTGAGTCTAGTTGACAAATGAGCAAATATGAACTTGACTGTAGACAAAGAATCAGAGATCAGCTGAGGCTGGAAGAGGACTCTGGAGATTGTCTAGACCAACTGCTCTGCTCACAGCAGCTCAGGTAGAGCAGGCTGCTCAGGTTTGTGCCCTGTTGGGTTTGGACTGTCTCCAAGAATGGAGACACTTCCACCATCTCAGAGCAACCTGTTCGGTGTTCAATCACCCTCACTGTTTCTCTTATGTTTAAATGCAATTTCTTGAATTTCCATGTGGGCCTTTTGCCTCCTATTGCTGTTATCGGGCAACACTGAGATGAGAATGCCCCTTTCAGTCCCACTGAACTCAGTGATACAGAGAATTGCTAAACCAAATCATGCTGTTACTTCTGCAGTTCACATATTCAAGCTTTGCATTGTAAGCAGAAAGGCCAAAAAGACTTTTCTTACTGGGAGTCAAGGCTCTTATCTCATATTATGACTTTAAAACTGATGATCTCATAAAACAAACCCACAAAATGTTATGAGAATTGCAAGAGTTGACTGTTATGCTTCCTAGGATATCTGCCGTATTTAAACTTCCATGACAAAGAAATATGAACCAAATTCTCCTTGAGGTAAGCCCACATGTATTTCGTTTGCACGACACAGTTCTTTGTGAAGTCTGGGGAGAGTTTAGGTACCTACAGAGAACCAGAGTTGCCTTTTAGATTTTTTTTCAGATCTGCAAGATTTCCTAAAATGACAGTATGCATCCTAAAACCATGCGAATAAAAAGTTGTAGCTGTTGACCAGCAAGTGTTTAATTTGTCCTTTTGTTCATATTTACTTGCACATTGCACAGTAACTGAACTTGTAAACCTTTAATTGCAAAAGAAGAGGTGTATCCTTGCTTCTTGTTTTCCTCTAGACTACAAAGGCTATCTATAAATTTCTCTGAAGTAGACACAATGGGACTGTGACTCCGTTGCCAAAAAAGCCATTGCTCATAGGTGGCATTTCTGTGGACTTAGAAGACAGAAAGTCAAAATTTATTGAATCAAGATTCTGGATCTCTAATGATTTTGGGCCATAGTTTAGGGCATATTCAAGCCTGATATAAGAAATACACTAAACTAGGTATTTGGTGCCAAATGACCTGAAAGACAGGGTGCTTCCACACTGGAGACCCCTATTTCCCCCTCTTTAGATACATTTGTTAGGGTGAGCTCTTGCCCTCTGGCATGTGGGCTCCATTATTACACTACATCTGTAAGATTTTATTTATCTTTTATGTGAGAAACGCACATAAAACTGGACAGTTGGTACTAACATTTATATATATCTAAAAGCATAAAACCTGTAAATCATAGTTCCATGGCAGTTTCTGGAGTAATAAAAAATAAACAAAAATGAATCAATGAATATCATTGTCTGCAGGATTGTTTTCTGAGATGACTATTCTGCACATTGCAAGTCACAAAAATAAATATAGATTCACTGAAACTCATAATCAGCTAGAAATAAAAAGTCACTTTTCCCCAATATAATGTCAGGAGAAGACTGAAGTCCAAAGAAACGAATTGCAGTAATTCAGTAATGGTGAAGTTCTGAACCAACATTCCTCAGATAAAATAATAGGATCTCCATCAATCATCAGATGCATCAAAAATAAGTCACCCTCACAAAATGACTAGACAGGATCTATGTCTCCTGGTCTGGAAATAAATGTTTGTGCTTCCCTTGACACTAACAGCGTTTTCCATAAACACGGTAGCTTTAATTTTCTAACAGTCGCCATTATTCCTTGGCAATGTTCTATTCAAGTGACATTATCTCATAATTTTCTGCATAGTTTTTGCTGCTTGATACTTCTTGAAAAACAATAAATCTAAAGTTTTTATCATCAACTTGATACCTAAAATGAAACACTCAGTGCAGTGATATGCATAGGTGTGGGTTCTTCTTTTGTCTCAGATTTGAAGTACATGATTTTAAAAAAGTAATTCTCAAGCTCCACTTATCCGGATGAGATTTGAAGGCAGATTGGACTCAATTTTATCTGCAAAGATCATGTATTTGAATTACTAAATTCAAGAACAGAGTTATTTTCATGAGCCACAAACTATGAAAACTCATTAACCTCCAGGTGTTGTTACTCTTCTGCTTGTTTAGATGCTGAAGCAAATCATAATTTTCAAAAGTATTTCTCCCAAACAAAACTATCTAACTGAGTACAATTGTAGAAAAGTTGTCCAACACAGAACCAAAAGGAGTCACCACCTTCATACTTCTATCCATTTTGTCTAATGCGATATTGAAAATTGAAACAATGGGACTTCATAGTCTTTTGTTGCCTGTCTAGTTGCCCATAGTCTAGTTGCCTGAAAAGGCAACTTTTCAGGATTTTTCCAGCCTGAGATGTCTCATCTTTTATAAGTCTCTTTCTCCAGTCTGTCTTTCTGAAATCTGCACCCAATACTTCTCCTTTTCTCTGTTATAGATGCAGGGAGCGGATAATTTATCTTTGTAGCACCTTTTTATGATTGAAGGACTATTATTATGCCTGTCCTTCAGTGTATTCATCTAGGCCAGGTTAGGTCAGGTTTTTCAGTTAGTTCTTTCAACTCATGCTTCCTAACCTATCATTTTTATTATTTTCCTCATGACTTTCTTTAGCTGGTCTATACAGCTCTCAAAATGCAGTATCTGGCACCCGAACAAGCTCAAATGAGACCTTAAATCTTACTCATCTTTGTACATTGTTTTCCTTCTGCCTCAGTTTACCACATTCTATTTGTTGAAAATATTTTTCTTCCATTTTTTTTCTCCAGTAAGGCAAGAATATTTTAACTTCAAAGCATAGCTTCCAAAAGAATTCAATCTCTCCCTATTATGTGTTGTCTAAAAACTTAAGTATATTTTCTATTCCATTATCCCAGTTACTGATGAAAATATTGAAGAGTACCAAAGCTGACTAGCCCTGGTAAAATCCCATTCGATACGTGCTTCTCTTTTCACAGTGAGCTATTGATTTCCTAACCAGTTTTGAAAACATGTCACACTAGTTTCATCAAGACAATATCCTCCCAACTTGCTTATGAAGATGTTATACATGCCACTATCATTCTCCTGTCCTGCTGGGGAATGCTGTACTGGATTTGAACGTTTTTCTTATTGTCTGATTTGATCAGAGTGGCACATACATTAAAATGCAGATGCAATCAGATAAAGAGGTTGCTTTAGAAATTCTAATAGTTGCATGTTTCTTTTATCGTGCTCATGGGGGAAAACAGGACGACATGCCTGGAAACTAGATGCAACAACCCATTCATTGGCTAAAAGACCAGATGTTGGTATTAAAAAGAACCATTCAGACACATCAACAAATGTTTTATTATTCTTTTGATCTCCTCTGAGAGATTCTTGGTTAAAAAAATGCATTTTTTCCTGCTGGATTTCCCAGGATATATAGTAGTTTGTTTAATTGCACAGCACCTTTGGCTCCTGTACAGACGTTCTACTTCTACCTGCTCTTTTCTGCTTTTTATATTTCATGCTGTCAGTATGGGACCAGCACGTCACACATCTGGAGTGCAAGTGTTTTTTCTCTGGCACATAGTTTACAGGCTCCAAGGAGCTGTGTTGAAAGACACAGAACTCCTGCAGCATCCAAGTGCTTTTATCTGTCTCCTATGATGTGCTCCCTTGCTTATGGGGCATAAGGGACTTCAAACCTGTACAGGGAGCAGTCTCATCACTGTGCCCTACCAGGCACCAGCTGCTGGGTGACGTGGTGCTCCTGACACTGGCACTCAAGTGTGTTGATAGCCTACTTCTTTAGCAAAAGCTAAAGCTAATCTATTAACTCATGCGTCTTTTCTCATTTGGAATGACATCTGAGAGATCTGCAGTACAACGTGGGCAGATGATAATCCTGTTCACCAAGCCTTTTAGTCAACATTTAAGAGGAAAGAGATAGTAGCCTGTAGGTATCTTTATCAATAATGACAGCTGAATTACCATCCTCTCTATTCACGTTTCAGCTGGGCAAAATCCGGAACATATTTGAGAGATCAACGTCTTTACTATATCCCATTGGTCCTTGGCTCAACAGAGATGACCAATAAGTCCCCAAAGTACATCAAAACAGCCCAGCCAGATACATGACCAGACACACCACCACACACACAACCAGCCAAATACACAGTCACTGCATTAATACAGCTTTTAGGACCACTTAGGTCGGAAAAGACCTTTAAGATCATTGAATCAAACTGAAGTTTATTCCAGTACACCACTGAAAATGTGTTCGAATCAAACCAATCAAAGAAAAAATACATCAACATCTGAACAAAAATAGAGAACAAACAAAAAAATCTGCCTGCCTGCTTGACTTGCTAATAAAAGCTGAATCCCACTTTGTACACCTACTTTAAAGAAATATAATCGAAGCTATTAAAGAGACAAGTTACAAAGACTCAGCAAAACTGGACATTTTGCTTCAGACATTTGGAAATCTGGAAACACCGTTTATCTGAAAATAACAACGTGGTCATTAATCTTTCAGGTTATGCATGAAAATAAAAACACAGAGCTTCACTACTGCATGTACAGCCTCTTGGGTGTTAGAAAATAGGAGTAAATTACCTTAGGCAATAAGCAGTGCCTATCAGAAGGTGGCAGCACTGTTATGATCTGCTGTAGTTGCAACACACATGTAGCACTGCAATTTCAGTAAAAGAACTACCTCACCTACTGTAGCATTTTTCTCTGATCTGTTTCTTATAAATCTCTTGGTTGGGCTGAACACTATGATGTTTTCACAGCTATTACAAAACACGAAAATTTGCAATGTGCTTTTCCCATATTCAGGCAGTATTTTTGTATGTGACTCAGGGCTGGGTTTTCCTTCTGCTTGAAAATATGTTTTTGGAATAAAACAACCACCGCATAGATATTTGGGGGTGTAACATGTATTGTCTCAAATATTAATAATTAGATGAGTAGTTACTCAGTTCCGGTTGGAGACTTTTGGAAGTTATTTTAGCAATGAATTTTTTTTCCTACATTAAACCTGTACTTCTTCTACACAGAGATTCAGTAGGTGCAGGTCTGGATTCTTCTACTCTTTGTAAATGTGCACAGTTTTACTTAACACTTTATTGACATCACTGAGGTACTTATGTCTATAAAGGCAAACAGATTTGCAGGTCAGGAGCTTTATGTACTGCTTTTTGATCAGCCGTGTGTGATATTATGGATGCCATCCTGCGAATAGATGACTAGTTTTATTCACTGAGCCCTGTCTGAGTTTTGATTGATTTCACTGAATTACTAATGCAGGTGAAGTTGCTTATATATTGTTTTGCTGGATCAGAGTCTCACAGCACAGTGGTAATTGCACAGTGCCTTTTGTGTATAGGATCTTCCAAAACGCAAGTGCCAAGCAGTGATAGCCACTAACCAGCGGAACAATGAATCACCAGTTTCAAAACAATGGAGGGTAATAGCCTGTATGCTAAAAACTACAAATCAACAGCAGCGTGCCATTTTACACAATCGATTTTCAATCACCAGGCTCCAAAAAACAAATTACACATTCTAACAGTGTATGTGAGCATATATCTATACATTAAAATACACACACACACACATTTACATAGGTGTAGCCGTGCACAGACTGCCTCTCCTCTATGTGTATAGGCATTACTATAGGAAAGGAATTCTGAATGTGAAGAAATGTTAATCTCTGTAGGTGTTGGTATACCTCATGGTATAATACACTAAGACTTACTGATACACTTTAGATGAGGAGTTACCAGGTACTGTGACATAAGCAGTGTAAATTAACATATGACATGCAAAAAAGCCCAAACATATCTAAACTTAATACAGCCACTGGCAAAGCACAGACCAAAAGTGATCAAACCCAAAATTGAACTACCTCTAAGTAACTTTTCCTTCTTTTTCCCATGGAGTAGTTTGAAACATTTTTTTCCTACTACTTAGATTTCTGCCAAACACTTTTCTAATCTAACCTGTCTCCATTGCCCATGTTCCTCGTAGGCTGCAAGCATTTAAAGTAATTAGGAGATATTATTAATGGAAAGATAATGGTCTTCTGCTGTTAGACAAATGCCAGGATGTCATTTTTTGAAGCAAGAGGCATATATCCAGGGGCATTCTTCCGGTCTCATGATTTCAGTTCTGTTACAACAGACAATTAATGATGCAGATTCTGCTGTAGTATCTGAGGTGCCCCGCTCTGGGAAAGGGCGGTGCTCTGCGTGCCAGTGACTCTGGTGGAAAACTGTCCCAGGAGAGACTCTGCGGCCTTGCAAAGACACTTATTAATGCAGTTTGGGTCTGATTCCATAAGCAGCTCTTGTGATTCACAGTACCCGGCCAGGCAGAGCTAAAAAGAAAGGTAGTGACCTATGAAGCGTAGCATCAAATCAATTAGCCCATTTGCTGCTGTGGTTTTTTACCTTCCTAGATTTTCATTTGTAAACTTTCACTGTTTAATGGAAAGGCAGATTTCTCCTCACTTTAGCCACTAACTCATGCATCATGTTAATATCCTCCTATGGTAATATTTCATGTAACTCTTGAGAAAAGTTTTTGAAGCAGTCAGTGCAGATTATTGCTCTGTGACTTCCTAATGCACATTTTAATTGTTTGTTTTCAGAGCCACTGATCATGTTCAAGATTTCCATTCTGTTGTACTAGTTCAAAGGAAACAAAGAGACCAAAAAAAAAAAAAAGTGTTTTCAAAGCTAAGTGAATGAGAAGGACATGGAAATTGTTTGTTCTTCTAAGTGTGATGTTGCCAGTTGATTTACTGTTCATTGATGAAAACCGGGAGGAAGCAAAGCACAGGGAGCTTGACTTTGCCAAGCATTTTAACAGTTCTTTGCTTCAGTAGCCCTTGCAGCATTTACTTGAAAAATGTAGTATCAGAACCATAGCTTCATTGCTTGATTTAGGTGCCTAGGAGATGACTGCAGTGGGAGCTGTAATGATGGCGAAATTTTAAAAAAGCTTAGGAAGTGGAAGCACGTAAATGGGTCACATAGCATAAAAACAGTCACAAAGTCTATCCAGATTGATGTATGCCTGCTTAAAACCTTGTCATTTCATGGGATCCCTTAGAGCTATAAGAATTGACAGCACCTGAACATCTACTACTGAATAAACAACGCAGTGGACCAAAAAGCAATTTTCCCTTCCCTAATAAAGAGAAAGGACAGTCCAAGAGATAAGCCTGTGTGAGGTCTGAGGAAGGCGGAGATAAATGACATGCACAGAAAAAGAAGATGGAGAGGGTTTATGACCTTTTATTAGCCATCAGAAATAATTTGACGTTTTCTTTGTCTATGCCTATCATTGCCAAAATATTCAGGGACAAAACAAAAGGGTTTAATAAAAGCACATTCTATGGGCTAAAGGAGCTTTAGAAGCTTTGAGACGCCTATTGCTGAACTGCTTCTCCTGACAATATTTGAACAGAAATCTCTTCACTTTTACAGTAACAGCTCAGTTTGTCAACCTAAGTGTTAATTTGTGGATATTTGTTACCGGATGATTTAATAAGTCTTTGTAGATATTAGTGGCAAATTATGTTAAATAAAAGCTGAACTGATTTTTACCAGATCTAACAGGCACTTAAAAAGCAGAAATAACCTTTCCTAAAAATCTGTTGGGGGGTGGGGGGGAGAAGCTAGCTGATAGTTTTAAATGGCAAAACAGAATAAAACTAACCATTTACAGTTAAGTTGCACATGGATTAGTTACAGATGTTCTGAATGAAAGAAAAATCTTTCGCAAGACTCTTTGCAATATCCACTAGGTGGCACACAGTGACCACGTTTAGGTCGCCTTATCTCCACAAAACCTCCCATTCATACAGCAGATAAAGAACTGCATTATTAATTTATACCACTGCATCCACTCTACACCTAATATTTGTTTAGCCAGCTGTTTCCTCTAATCCTCCTTAAACACCATTGATTGAAATCCTAAGTATATTCAGACTTTTTTTTCACCCCAAAGAACATTTTGTTACCTACAAGTTACAAGCTACCTTTTCAAGTGCAGTACTGTATGGTACAGTTACTAACAGTGGAGACAGAATGTCTAATACTTCCTCACAAGTAACAGAAGCAGCTTGTCATACGAAAATAATTTTTTTTCCAAAACTTTTAATTTTCAGGGAGTTTTAAGTAATCAAATACACTGTCAGGTTTATAATGACACAGAAATGCAAAGTATTTCAACTGCCAAGGATAGTTTTAATTACCGCCTCGATGCAAAGGGAAATGAAAAGCAGAAAATATTAATTTCAGTTCTCACCCTTTAATCCTTGTAGCAAATTGGAAAACTTTGAATATATTTAAATATAAGCAATTGCAAAGTCACTCTTCACCTGAAGATCTCAAAATGCTTCTTAAAGGTTGGTCAATATTTTTTCCAGATTTTTACTGAGGGGCAAGGAGGTTAAGTGACTTGATTAAGTAAGTATTGATAACAGTTCTTTTGGCTCCAGATTGTGACCAACAGTGGACAGAAATATTTCTTTTAGTCACATATCAGCATAAAATCAGAGAGGCTGGGGACCTGCAGTAGAAAATGCTCTCCTCGTCCTTTTACAAACTGCAAAAACAAAGGTGCACTGCAGCATGCCACAGAAACCCTCCATCCTTTTCTGAAACCTCTCCCCCTGCCAGCCCCAAGCCTTTGTACTACTTTAGGGTTTTTTTAGTAGCTGCGAGTTGTTTTAACCATGCTAACTGAAAATGAGAGGAAACTGAACCCGCTAGGCTTATAATGAAAGGATGCTTTGCTGTGAATTACACTGTCAGTCATGTCTCTGAAGAGGACATCGCTGTGGATAATACTTTTCTTCATAATGACATAGGGTTTTTTTCTCTTTTTTATTGGAATCTGCTTATACATTCAGGAATCTTATTAGGATGACAGGCCTTTTGGCACAATTTCAGTGCAGACCAGCAGTGTCTTGATTATTACACTGACTTTTTTTTATTATTATTTTTATTATTTAACTTGAAAAAGCTGCTCTCTACAAAATTATTTTCCCATTTTGCTTTACCTGTTATGTTGGAAAGTATCGCAAATGAACCTTTTTTTCTTTCTTTCTGTTCTTTCCTGCATTCTTCCTTCTTCCCTTTCCCCTTGTCACTAACTGTAATGCAGTAATAGAGGTAAGTACATATGGGTTAGAGAGTCAGATAATGCAGTCAGAGCATCTCCACTTAGCTATGCTTTACGGGAGTTGAAGGTCTGCCTCCATTAGATATGAAAAACCAAGGAAGCATGAGCTGTCTTTTTGTAGCACGAGGATTTGGCATTCTGCGTGACACGCCTCGATGTGAGACTGCCGACTCCTGGCTCCCTCTCCATAGGAGCCGATAATAATACCTGTTTATGATACATTTCTCCACGTGCTGAAAATACTCTGTCTCTGGAAACAGTGTTTATTGAGAGGGTGCGTATCCATAGTTACACAGCCTTATTGCGTCTACATTTTCAGCCACCACATCATACATATTCCTAACAATGTTTTTCTAACAAAACAATAGGAATCTTTCCAGATTCCTTCTTTTCACATTTAGGCACTAAAACTGTCTTGCTAGCCATTAATACAAACTCATTGCTGTTAACAATCTGCACGATTCTCATGTACACATTGCCACATTCCCAGAGTCTTCTGAAGTTGTTGTATCACTCACATGACATCACACAGCGACATTTTCTGCCGTGAAAGATCCTATCAGTAATGAATCCCCTTTCTAATGATACACAAATAGCAATAAACCTCCTTAATTCAAACATACAAAAGCTTTCCAACCCTTTATACCTAAACCTACCACGCAAGTAGTTGTGCCATGAAAACCATTTTGAACGACACCTTTATATGTATTTAAACACCCCCCCCCAAAAAAAAACCCAAATAAACAGCCAGTAAAATGATAACAAGTATCCTAGCCATGGACCAGCTAATGTGCAGCTAATGCTGTGGCATCCTAACTTGGTCAGCAAAGACAGCACAGAAACCCATGCCAAATGTTACCCAGGTTTCCTCTGACAATAAACAGATAAATATGACATCAGTAAGTAATTTATCACATCTTATTAAAATTTTTCTCTAACTGGACCATCAGTACTTTTTGAAATCCTTGCTCAGTCTGCCATCCTCTTTTTCCTATGTCCTAAAAACTTCTAAAAGCATCTGACTGGATGGAGTAATCCCCCAAGAAAGACAAATCTCTGTGAAATGTATAATCCCATAGGAGAAAGGCACAGAGCAGAAGTATACAACTTTTGTCTTACAGGCAGAATCTGCAGTTGCAATATGATCTCTCCTTTGCTAACACAGAGCACTTAAAGTCAAACACATCGAAGTTAGCCAGTTTCAACCCCTCTTTCGCCCTCTCCCCCCGCCTCAGCTGCCACATTAGATCTCTTGAAAATCCCTTCAGTGCAGCCCTGGAGCTAATGCCACAGACATTGCTAACTGGATCCCCCATCCGATTTAGAGAAATAAAGGAGTAAAAACCTTTCCCAAAAGTTTGATTTTTTTTTTTTTTTTTACCTTGCGCAGAGCTCCCGAGTTGAGATGCTCTCAGAACTCTCCAGCAGTTTGAAACAGAGGACAGCGAAGTGCGGAGGAAGTTTTTGGTGCTCACCTTAAGTCAGTGTGTGCGTGTGTGTGCCTACGTCCCGAATGTCTCTTTGTGGCTCTGGGTGGCAGAGGACCTGATTCAGGGAAGAGAGAGCCACTTTCTCACTGAGAGGAAAAGAAAAGCAACACGTCATGAGTTAAGTACGCCTCCAAGATGTCTTAATTACAGCTCAACGTGCTTTCCATTCAGACCCCAGGAATGAGAGGAAAAAATAAACCCACACCCGCGGTTTCTCTCTCTCTCACACCCATACCCACCCACCCCGTCCCAGCACTCTGCCCTGTCCCTCCAGGTCCCTGTCCTCGCCCCTTACATCCTGCCCTCCCAGATCCGCACCTAAAAAAGCCTCTCGCACCGCACACAAGTCCCGAGCTAAAAACTACACGGGGAAATTGAAAAAATTTTTTGGTTTCACACCAAAAAAAAAAAAAAAAAAAAAAAGTTGGTAGTGTTCCTCCTGAAGGGATCATTGAATTTAAGTATTTAGGGTGTGTGACACCCTGAGAAACATGATACTGCTGACCACTTGCCTCTGCTTGCTCCCAGCCCCCGCTCCTTATTTACCCCCCACCCTACCATTAACTCTGAGGGTGGGAACATGGTTTCAGATGGGGAGAAAGTGATGCATGAGAGGCGCGGGGTGTGTAGTGGGGTGTAAACAGCTGGACCTAACAGGATCCCCTTGTGTTTTTGTTTTACCCCCAACTTCCAATTGAATTATTAATCCAGGAAACAAGCCCAGCTTCTCTTATTACATTCCAAACACAAAACATGGCTTGCTCACAGCACTGGCATCACAAAACTGTAAAAGCCAGGCATCTCTTGCCCCCAAGTCTTTATGTGATTTTTAGTGACCACCTCGGGCCAAAGTGCTCCTCCAGCATCAAAACCCTTTGGATTATGGTGCATTTCACACCAGAAGGCACACAACCCCAAAGGAGTCTGCTAAAATCCATGCAACATGTGGCTTTAGCCCCCCAAATCCCATGGCATGAAAAGCATACACATTAAACCTTGCCTCTTCCAACTGCAGACAAAAGGTGCTGCCATTGTTGTATCTCTAAATGTGCCTGTTATTTAAACAAACAAACAAAACCAAAACCCCAAATCAAACAACAGAAGAAAGGAAACGGGGAGGGGAAAAAAAAAAAAAGGCAAGCCTTGATGATGTACTGCAGGTTGGCAAACTGGGGCCCAAATAATATTGAGTTGAAAGCAACTGTAATTGTTTTTCCTCCACTTGAAAAAAAATACGGTTCTTAATGCTTGATCTCCCAACAGTGGTAGGAAATGCATGCCTGAATCCTCAACCTCTAAATTCTGCTAGATCAGAAAACGAAGGTAACCCAGGCAACTTGGTCTTGCAGATTCTTTTTATCCCCCTTTCTCCAATGCCGAACAGAAGAATGTAACTGTGTCACATCCACTGCAACTCTCCAACATAATTTTTCAGCCTGGTCCCTGCTAAGCTTTTATCGTTGTGGGTGTCAAACTCTCAGCCTGCACCATCAAAAGAGGCTGCAGCTCATCAATCCTACTTGATCAGGAAATGCCAGAGCCTAACACATCCTGGTGCAAAAGCACGTCTGAAGACATCGGTTTCACCAGAGCCACCAAGCAGGGGTCAGCCGCTGCTGTGTCTCATCAGCTACCACACAGCAGATCCCACTGGAAGTAAAACAAACAAGTAAACAGATAAACACGACTATGCCTAGAAATATCAGGGTATTGGTTTGTGTTTATTAGTAAAAGAAAAAAACGAAAAAAAACCCAAAAAACAAACCAATAAAAAGAGGCGCAATGTAAAAATTGCGTTGTAAAATAATTAGGTGCAGGCGGCCACAGGCTTCGGGTGCCAAGGACACAAGGCCAAGGCTGGCGGCCGGGTCCCCTCGGGCGCCTGAGGCAGGCGGCACCCGCTCTCC
>KL257927.1:2254-52914 GCA_000699545.1 Podiceps cristatus | reverse complement strand
GCACAAGTCCAGGTAGATGACATCGGTCAATGTTTCTTTTACATCGTTATCAAATACTAACTACTTTTCATTGGGTGTTACAGAAAAGTGATTTATAGGATGAGAGAACTGAAACTTTGTGGGCTAGAAAGCAAATGAGGAAACTTTCCAACTTAATTATATTTACATAAGAAATGTGTTTTATCTCTGTAAAATTACCAGAGCCACTGCTGAGAGAATGCAGGTATCTCTTGTGGAATATGCTTCCAAATAGTTCCCCTCAAAGCATACCCAAGCTCACTGACTTTGAGGAAAATTTTTGTGGAAGAACTCTGCAAGTTTCCAGCATTTTATTTGCTGTGTACATTGGACAGTATTTCAGTATAAACACAGCAGTTTCAGCTGGTATGACAAAGAATTGCAATTAGTTCAAAACATTTGTAAGCAGCAGGTTGCCTTGCATAATTTTTCAGAATTGCTAAGTTCACCAAATGCTCTGACTCCAAATCCTTCTCACTCTTTGTCTTCAGTGTATCTGGGAGGCTACGTCAGGTATGCATATGCTTTTCTGCCGAAGAGCTGACTAATGGCTCCCTTCCTACCTTAGCCCCGTGGAGCGCTTCTCAGAAGTTGTATTAGACCTTCTAGGGTGTACCAAGGTATCCCCTCAGGATGTGAGAAAGTAGTTGTGATGAGGAATACTTACTTAGGGACTTAATCCAGAGAAGAAAATGTCCAAAATGAGACAACTACACTAGAGCATCTGCATCGCTCCACGTGTCCAAAACAAATAGCTACTATTTTGGCCTAATTATTTTTATTTGGATTTTTTTTCCACAAAAGTGCAGTATATTTTGCACAAAGCAGCTGCTTTTGGGATTATTCTGTATCGAGTAAGTTGCTTAGGTTTCTAGGAAAAAAAAAAAAAAAAAGAGTCCTTGCAGATGAAAGAATCAAATAAACACGAAGGTGTAGACACAGGAGTTAATACTTTTATGTTAGGTAGAAATTACAGCAGTGCTACACCTGCCAAATTCTGACATGATCACTATCTGACAAAAATATTTCCTCTTCATCAGCTGTTACAGTTAAGAGATCAAAACAAGACCTACACTTCTCTTGATGTGAAACTGGGTACAGAATGATAATAGGAGAAGATTTATTATCTGTGATGTAAACAAATGAGGTTGGTTCCCAAATCTGCAGCCAACAGTCAAAAATCTGATGGAAAAATGAGACCTTTATGGACAAGTGTTCACTTAGGAAATGAAAACCATCATAAATGCCTAGCAGGGGTGCTGCTTAAACAAAGCAGATTTCCAAAGGGAACATAGGTGATGCCAATAATGACTTATGACAGTCAAACAGATACAAGACTATTGCCTCAAAAAACTTAACACACAACTGAAGTGGCTGCCCATGCAATTCAGTTGGTAAACTGTCAGCTGGTATAGAGACTCAGGGCCACAGGAACAATGCCCTCTTCCTCTTATGGAAGATATAGGCTGTACCTTAGTATATGGAAGATAAGTTAGTCATATATGTGCAGCTTAACACATGCACCTTAATAAACTAGATAGAAACCAGCATTACTCACAAGTATTCTATGCAGTCAGCCACACTGGGGTACAGTGAAAACAGAAATGATCTGCATGTGGTAAGTACTCAAGACAGAATATAAACTGTTTCCCTGCATCTGGCCAACAAGCACCACATCTGTATCTAATAACTCTAATCACCCTGTATGTAACTTAAATAAATCTGTATTACTATGTAAATGAATTACCATTAAAATATGGCATGGCCATAAATCTTCCATAGATGAGGAAATTTCCCATGGTGAATCCTATTCATTCTTAATAATTCAATCTAATTGCTCTCTGAGTTAATAATTAGCATCTTCTGGTTTGTTTTCACCTGGTGGTTATCAAATGACTAGCAATCTTTCACTGCTTCCTAAGGGCACAGTTGTTCTAGGTAAGCAGAATATTGTGTTGCGAGCTTTTGTAACCTACTAGCCTGAGACTCTGCGCTTGGGTAAAGCGATAATAGTTTTGTGGCTTTTGCTACAATGATGCCTGTCAAAATGTGAGCAAGGAGAAAACAACTGCAAATGACATGGCTTAGTACAAGAAAACACCAGGGGAAATTTAATAAGCTGTGCTGCACAGGAGTTTAAGCTAGTTTAAAATCCATCTGAAGCATCTCTGCATTGCACTGAGTTTTGTAGCCAGACACTGAAAATCAAGCCAACTATACATTAATGAGGGTCTTTACAGATAGGCAGAGCACCATCAGTCCCACTGAAGTCAATGAAAGCTCAACGCAGTCATTATCACCTATGAAAATGACATTCATTAATAACATTAAAAATAATGTGGGTACCAAGAGTTGGAGTGTACACCCCGGAACTAAACCCACACATGTACAGCCACTGAGAGATTGGCAGCTAGCAGCAGTAATAAGCTTCAATAGAAAGCCATATAGTTAAGCTCACATTTATGGTGTGGGAAGCACTTGAATCATGCTCTGCCAAAAACCTGTTTCCCCTTTCATCTTTTCTAATACTGGTCTCTCAGGCTATTTCGTGTAAACAAAATGGCAAAGGGCCATTCTCTGGGCCCTGTATCAAAAGGCATGGCACAGCTCATGCCCACACTACTTTATTCTCTTCCACCCAAAGCAAAGCGTCCTGCTTTGTGTCAGCTGGAAACAGTCCCTGACTTGATGGATTTTCATACTATGCCCAGGCATTGCCTGAGAGAGCGTCAATTGACATGAGCCAAAATTATGCCAGGGAGCATGCTAATAATTCAACAGTAGGAATGGTCGTATGCTAGTGTATGCTCGAGCCTATGTGCTAGCCATGATGTACGTGTGTGAATCAGGTAAATGTGTGCTAACAATATGGTGAAGGTGTCCAAAGAATCTGTCTTCTTTTACTCCTCTCTAAATTTATGTGTAGTCTAGCTGGCTACAGATGTGAGGCAAAAGGTTTAGGTAAACTCATGAAGGTGATACAGAATAAAATCATAAATATTTGGAAGCTGTATTAGAACCACAGCAGAAGGCACTAAGAAAGCGTACTGCATTACCAGTGTTCAGATATTAACTTAGATTTGCAAGGAATGGCAAAAGGAATGTCTGCTAATCCAACGATTCAAAGGTGTCAGTATACTCTAATGGCTGGGTAAACTTCCAGTCCAACCAGAGCCTGATTTCTGTGCTTAGTTTGCAAGATAACCATAGGCAAGTCACTTCACCTCTCAGCTGGTACAGTAGACTTGATGATATTTGCAAACCATTTTAAATTTTGCCAATGAGGAGCCTGTAAAGTGCTAACCAGCATTAGCTGCTGTGGATGCCTGCAGAGTGCTTCCTTAGCCTCTGTAGTCACTGATTTGAGTTGCAAAGGAAAGAACTGGCTGCTGGATAAAGATACAAACAGTACCGAGAAAGGAAGAGTCATTGCGGCCTCAGGCATTTGTAAAACATTAAGGGACACAATTTCAATGGACTGCAGAGGGCTTTTCACCACATAACTCCCTTTGATTGCAATGGGAACTGGCTACTTTTGAAGCCTAAATTGTGTCAGCATAACATAATGATGAGGTTTTCATCTCACAGTCATTTGCATGGCAATGATTTGTTCCTTCCATCAAGTCTTCTAAATTATGCAGAACTGAATAATAGACTGCAATAAAAAATATACCCAGGGACATAATACATACTTTTCAGTAAGCAGGCAATGAAAAAAGGCATGTGCATTAACTACAGACAAAAATCGCATCCCAACAGCCTGAGTCTCAAGGATGGGAACTTAATGAAATGTCATGTCATAGACGATGACTCTTTAAAATCTCCTGCTGCCTCATATTTGAGAAGAAAATATTATTACATTGACAATCAATCAGCTCTAACCATCAAGACTACAGAGAAACTAGAAGTTAATTTTATTTTCAGATCCATTCTTCCTAGGCACAAAACCAGTCAGCCCGTTTGTGGTGCAAAGGAAGAGGAAGAAGAGCCTATCTGAATAAGGCACTGTGGAACAGCTGGCATTTCAGAAGTTCCGTGGAAGTAGATGCCCCAGAACCACACCACCATACCTGTGCTCTTCCAAATGGTCCACTCCCAGTCCGTTCTAGGAATGAGGGTTCAACTGCCGTACTGCGATGTACCTTGATGCCAGGGAGTGCTCAGTCCCTTTGGATTTGTATGCAGCAGGTGCATACAGCACAGTACCTTATCATAAAACTTTGGCTTTCTGTGAAAAAGTAGGCTTTAAACAGCTGAAATTAGGATGCTGGTGGTCAATCTGACCTTATGTAGAAAATCCCATGGGTCTGCACCACTGTTCTTGAAAGAGCACTTTGGCTTTGTTGTTTAAGCCCTGCTCTGGGGATAGGTGGGGCCTGGCTGTTGGTCGGATTTATATTCCTGGGTGTGTGGTAAAGTCAGTGCCCAATTGTAATCAAATTGCTTCCCTTCAATTTTAATTTAAGCATATGATATTTCTTTTGTCTGCCATGTGTTTAGACAGTAACACCATGGGGGTAGAAACTTCTTAATATCTGTGTAGTGCTCTGACTAATAGAACTCTCTCATCACAGAATAAAGAGGTGCTGAGGCCACAGAAACATAGATAGACCCATGTCTTTAATACAGGTAAAGTTACACTGCTATAAAAATAATATGAATAATGGAGAATGCAAAGAAATTTTTTTTTCCTTTAAGAAATTCAATGTTTTACAGGGATTCTAGATAATGATTCAGCATGACCTTGTCAGCAGTTGCAGATTTGAGGAAAGCACAAGCTGGAAATAACTGATCCCTGAGCAAGAGTTATCATGGTGTTATTTGCTGCTAACCATTAGTTTAGGACTGTTCTGGTGGGTTTGGTGCATCCTTTCCACAAGTCTGGCTCACTATCACAACAGGTACTAGTACCTACATTACTACAGCATAAAAGTCAGGGATGGCAAAGCAGGAAACTAGGAGCAAATTCAAAGTTAAAAACTATAAAACTAACATGAATTAAGTCAGTCTGTCTTTTCCACATTTTCAAATTTGGACCCTACTTATTTTGTTCAAATTTTTTTTTCTTGTTTGTTTGGTTTGGTTTTGTTGTTGTTGTTGTTGTGTTTTTGGGTTTTTTTTTTGGTTTTTTTTTTTTTTTTTTTTTCTGGGAGAATGGACAAATATATTAATCATATTACGTAAGATTGCAGAATGCTATGTAGCTCACTGCCTGAATGTTCCTTGTCATCTTGTGCATGGGAATGGCCTTTGCAGAGTTCATTACATTAATTATTGCTTCATCACTATAATTGATTCCTTACAAATTTGGGATTTCTGCATGAAAGACAGTTTATTATTTTATTTGTAATTATGTTTCCAAATAATTTATGTTGTGGCTCAGGATAACAGCTGGCAGTCAATTTCCTGCTGGTCAGTTCCATTTTTATTATTTCAGTCCTTTGATCAGAATTCATTTATATTGTATCTTAAAATTTGCATTCAGTTACTATTCTGTTAGGCAAAAGAAGGCTGCTAATATTATAAAATATTGCCTTATTTTTAAAAATCTCATTTTTTTTGCTATCATCTTTTCTGTGCTTAAAGTTTTGTTGAAAGCAATATTCCAAACTCTTCCGGATCCTCTTAAATTTGGAAACTCATTTTTGCTGGCATGTTCTCTCCCATGGTATGGAGCTCCTCCACCACTCTTTCGGCATATGTAATGTCTATTCTCAGCTAAGAGAATATCTCAGCTAATACCTGTTCTCTGCTAAGAGAATTTACAGTGCTGTCTGACTCAAGTCTGGTGATAACTGGATGCAGAAGATAGAATCCAGGGACTTGGTAGTGACCTTTATTAGTGATAATGAAGTCAGTGGAATATATCCCTGATTTATGGACATTGTCTTAATTTCACTGAAGATTGTGTTATGCTGATTTTCACCAGCTGACCCCATACAATGGTTTTCCACTGATGTAAAGCTGCTTTATGATTGTAATCAGGCTCGTAGCATATTTAAAAACACTCGGGTCTTCAGGTGTTGAATCTGTAGAGTATGTAATACTGTGGGAGTGCCCTGTGAATTTGGACTGTGTACAAAAAGAAATGTGTTTCTGTCAAGTTTGTCTTTAAGTGAATTTTGTATGAACTTGACAGCATTGTTTACCTGAAGAAGATGTACAGCAAGGCAGTGAGAAGACAAGCTCTTTCTCACAACTTGTACACGCTCTGTCTCTTCGGTCTGCCTTCACTTCTACCAATATATTTCCCAAAGAATTCTGCCTGGAGGCCTGATAGTCAGGAAGAAAAGATCAGATGCCAGAAGCTCCATGTTTTCTTCCTACTTCTTAATCTTGAGGCTTTCATCTGTGCCAGGTCTAGACCTCTTCTATGTGTAACTCACTGATAAGAAAACCTCTTCATTCCTTATTATCCCAAATCAATAACCCTCAGGGCAACATAATTATAGACTAGGAGTCCCAGATTATTAGAGCTCTATTCCTAACTATCTAGACATTGAGAAATCCATATATAAATTAACGTCTTCAGTCATTACTGGTCAAAGCCCTCACAATCCAAACTAGACCATCATCAAATGACTGAAATCTGCTACATAAAATATTAAAAAACCATTTTACCTGGCAGCACTAGTATTCATTTTATCTTTTCAAACTTTCCGGTCCAGTGACTGTCTCTTAAGCCTTTGTTGTCCTTAACCCTAAATTAACCTGTGCCCTAACTCTGTCTTTAAGAATAGCCCAAAAGCTCATAGACTCTTCAGGAATAAAAATAAATAATTTACTCCACAGATGCCAGCACGTCAACCTTGTTTCCTTAGCAATCTGAGCAAAAGAAGTTTATGTTTTGCTCCTCTAGCCTGAAATTATAAGTCTAGCTCTAACCCTAACCTTAAAACTATGGTGATGATCTCTTTGATGTTTAGTGACAAATTTATTTTAAAAATGGTTTAGATCATCGTAAATACTTTTAGCTCGTTGTTAAGAGCTTTAATCTCCATTCATGCTAAACTTAGCATCTGTGCCAATGATTAATCCTTGCTTGTCTAAAAAGACCGTAAGTGGTGAGGAGCAGAGTTGAGAAAAGCAGGGCATCAGAAACAGGACTAGAAACTGTCCCCTGTCATTCCTCCTCTGAGGCGTAAACTCAGAGCCCATCACTGCTCATCAGGACACGTGACTGCAGCTCAGGTTGAACAGCATTTTGGCGGAGTAATCGCCCCCTGGACCTGAGCAAGACTTGGTAGAAGGGTTGGCTGTTCATTTGGACAGTAACATTTCAAGTGATATTAGCTAATGGAAGTCAAAGAGTTTCAAGGAGTATCAGATCTCCTTCTCAGAGGTGCATGCTGATCCTCAGAGATAGATGGGATTTAACTCCCCTTCTCGCATTCCCAATCATGCACAGTCTTTTACAACAAAGACTTTTCTGCCTTCTTCTGAAGCATTTGTCATAGGCCACATCTGAATGTGGAGTTCAGGGCCAGATGGGCCAGTGACCTCCCACACTGTGGCCAACTGCTGTTTATAAAAGACAAGTGGCAGTAATGGCAACGGGCAGACTGTCAGCCTGATATCTGTCTGTCCTGATCTGGTGGACACTCCGGCTGGGGGACTGCAGTGTAAATCACCATTGAAAGAATGCTGAGATTTTGAAGTGAATGTTAGGAAGGGCTGTTCCAGGATAAAATTTTACTAGAATATTGACATCTGGAAGTTTCCAATCCAGCATTTAAACAAGAACAAAACAAGGCAAAATCAAAAGCTGGCCAGTTTAGCTTGGAGGGAAGCATTCAAAGCAGAAATTAAAGTAACCACAAGACAGAGAATTGCCAGTATTCAAAAACAGAAAAAAGGAGAGAGAAATGAGATACTGCACTAGCAAAAGTAAGTGTCCAAATGTTGCTTCGCAGAGAGTACTATTATTTTTCAACACTCCTTTCCAGAGTAAGATGGTCAGATCTAATGACTTGCTTTACCAAATTTGGATTATTTGGATCCTAGTACTAAAATTAATTATAGTTAGGAACTTTTTTACCAATGCGTGAGATAACATGCTGCACAGCTTAAAGGGAAATAAGAACATGAATTTGAACAGATAGTATGTATTATTTGCAGAAAGGTGCTACTTCAGACGCTATGACTGCTGTTGCTTTGAACTTCCAAAGGCCAAGTGCAGATGTGCTGCTGTCTTGAACTCTCTCATTTTGCATGTGTTTTAGAATTTGCCCGTCTGTCATTCTATCCAACCATTACGGGCAAATTTATATCTCTATTAAAGTCAATGAGGGATATTCTATGAATTCGGTGTATCACAATGCTACTCTGAACCGTGAAGCAGCTGCAGAATTTACTGGAATAGTTAACTTTCCACTGTGAAGAAGGGGGCAATGTCACACGTGTCTTTCAGCTTTTTATGAATTCTCAGACACACACCTCTTTTCGGGGTATCTTTTCAGAGTATATATCCAGCTGTGAAAGATAATATCTTTTATAAATGAAACCATAGGAAAATATCATGCCACAAGAGAAGATTTATTATCATGTGGAACAGGTTGTTGCCTCAGTCTACTCTCAGTCTTGTCAGTTGCCAATGGGACAGTCTACAGCTGCCCCAAAACCTCTCTCTTGTTCATGAAGGACCAATGCGTTTGGCATAGCAGCCATAGCCACCATGCTCAATTTTTCCCCAATTGCAGTCTTAAGTAGAATAAGTAACTCTAGCGTACAGTGAGGTCCCAGTCTCAGGACTAGCAGGACAGAATAATTCAGTCAAAGTGACCTCCATAAAAACACAGAGATGACTGTCCAGGTACACAACATATTCACTGAGTGGGGAACCACCATTTAATTCCAGTTAAGGGAGTTTTGATTTTTAACCCAACTGTTTCCCTTGTTAGGTTTTTGGTCTGGATGTTACTACCTTTAGGCATGTGTTCTTTTCTATAGATTATGCTACTAGTAGCCACAGTATGCTTGTCAATGCAACTGTGATTATGTTTCTTGGAATAACAATACAAATAGAATTGCCAAATTAAAATTACAAGACACAAAGAAACACAAATTAATTTCATATTTTCCTCATTTGTTTTGAAAAAAAAAAAAAAATCTTTGCAAGGTTTCCCCAAAACTACAAAGGATTTCACTGCTTCACACTTTACATTGTTAATAAAAGTACATTTAAAAAACTGGGCTCTTTACATCTCAGTAGCTCTTCCAAGTTGAAAACACAATGCAGACAAGACACTTCTGGTTTTAGTACAAGGTACTCATAAAAGTCAGACTTTTCTTTGACTGATGTTCTTTTTTCTCATGGTGCTTTTGGAGCAGATAGCTGATGATTATTGATTAACTCCAGTTTTTATCACCAAACTCAATAAAGGGAAGCCAAAACCACCCTCATCCCTGCTCACCACTCAGTACAGCTGAAAGGAAAGGAGAAAACACAATTCTTTCTACCGTAGAGGTCAGAGGGACTATAATTCAACAATGAAAACAGAGAATTAGAGCTTGAGCAAACCGTGGATAGCCAGTTTGGATTTCTGCTCAGCTTTGTGTAACTTGGGTGTAGAACTGAATGTCCTTGTGGCTTAGTTGTCTATTCAAGTACTTACATGACTCTAGTTGCCTGTATCTGATTTATGTTTTCAATAAACCATGCTATGATTTAGACCTTTCTTAATTTTACAGATGTTGTTGGGAAGCAGAAACAGAGAGGAATAGCTGTTTAAAGTAACTGGGATTTTGGCTGCCTTCCTGGGTGTTTCTGATTTGATATGTCTGTTTAGGGACTGATTTCCTAAGGATCAATGCTCATTAACTTCTGAAAAGAGTATTTTAGGTGCTTTAGGTTAACTTTACCACAAACTAAAGGACTGGTACTTCTGAAAATGTAGGCCTAAGTGACTTACCAAGGTCACATGGAGTTTACCACAGCAGTAAACAAATGTGCTTCACGGGCCCCCAGATCAAACTTGACCTCTTTGTCATTTTGTAAACCGGGATAATAATTCCTGCCCATGTGAAGTCTCAGAACTCTAACAGTATGTCTTTGCACCCAGATTAGAAGGTCCTAAAGAATGGCAAAGCATTATTTTTCAAGCTTGTGTGTGCAGGAACAGGAGAACTTTGGCTTAAAGTTTGGGTATAAATTTATTGTAAGGGGTGACTTCAAATTCCAGCAAAAGACTTGCCAAAACCATAGTGTTAGTATCAAAAGTGGAAAAGACACTTCTGGTACAGACCTCTGGAATAGGAGCACTGGCTTACAGGTTTCACAGAGTCTTGGAAAAAAAATGTAAAATGTGGATTCCATAGCTGACTGCAAGAGGTCTCATACAAGTGGACAATTTTTACTGAGTTGCTGGGACATGCCAGTCAAGCATGCCATTTGGGCACTCCAAAAGATCATCACTGAGTCTGGCCTGTACAAGAAGAGGTTCCTTTATATTTGTGCTGTTTCCAGAACCCCAGTATGTTATGAAATACGAAGTAACAAAATTCTGTTTTGCTGAATACTGACTCTCACTAGAGCCCCTAATGGTGTGGCTGCTTCTGCTGGTCTTTTAGAAAAAAATATCTTTCATGTCATACCTTCTCTAGTCCCTGAGTAAAAGCCCTGTGTTTAAAATACACTTCAGTGGTAAAGTCTATTTCCACCAGTCTCAGGCTATCCAAGAAATTAGTACCTACCTTTTGAAAAATATTTCAGAACTTCTTGCTTGCAAAATATTCCGTGATATCTGAAAGAGGCCCTAGTCTAACCGTGAAAAAATTTATGGAGTAACTCTAACTAACCAGCGACTGGCTGCTTAAATAATATAAATATTGCCACTGTTTTCAGAGTCCATTTTACTGAACTGATTGGGTCTTGCTTAGTTGTATTTCAGGGAATTAAGTGGTTAAATATATGCGTGCATGGGTGCTATCTGTGTCATTTACTTTTTGAGGGCCTGTAAAAATCCATTTTCTTTTTCCTACTTCTGTGACAGGAAGTGCTAGAAGAATAGCAAACTCTGAAATGCCATCTGGGAAACTTAACTATAAACAATTGTGCATATTTTCCCCCAATCTGGCAAGAAGTTAATATTGCTGTTTATATTTCATTTAGATTCTGTAGTCTTTTGTTATTGTTTTGTTTTAATAAACATTTAAAGGGAGGGTCCTTCTACATTTTTTTATTTCTTCCCCCCAAAAAAACCTCCCACGAGGCAAAGGACTGGGGAAGAAAAAAAAAAAAAAAAAAAGGAGGTGTGAGATTTTCTGTTAGGCTAACAAAATATTTTAAAACTCACAGCATGGTCCTTCTACCTTCTCTTTGGCTGCAATGAGTGGTCCTTCACAGCACTATAGCTAGGGATATGAGCTTGACAAGAGCATCACCTTCTCCCAGAAGCACTGATCCTGAAATTATGATGCCCTGTCGATGGTATATTGTTTAGGGAGCTTTCATTTGTTAAGGTGCATTAAGTTAAATTTGTTGTGATGCACTGAAATGGAATGGGTGCCTGGTAAGTCTAGACAGTGACGGTGCAGGTCTTTTACAAAATAACAACCTCATTCCTTTTTCTAGTGTGTATAAAGAGCTTTATGTGCTGATGTAGCTAATCCATGCATCAGGTTTTCAAAGGCCACGGGAACCATGTCTGCCCTAACATGGCACAGGAAGAATCAATAAAGTTCTGTGACTGCAGCTTTTTTGTTGTTGTTATTTGTTTATAATGAGAAGAGCTTTAGATGCATCCGGACAAGCCAGGGATGAGTTTGCAAAATTCCTGGAGGCAGAGAAAAAACACAGAGAGATTTCCACTCTGCTCATTGAGTTGTGTATTGATTGTGTAGTGCTGGTGGAGAAGGGTGCCAGCACTCAGAAGTGGAGTGGCAGGATAAGAGTAGAAAACATACATGCCCTGACTGGGAGTTTTCTGGTACACGCACAACAGCAGGGACTGATCGTTGCATGTGTATTTCATTGCCCTTCCACTTGTGCAGATCAGCCCGGTGCCAAGTCCAGGCTCTTTTGGCTCTATAAACTAAAAGAGACTTTCTTATTTTTGAGCTGGAGCAATCAGGTTTCATCTTCTGCTGTTGCAACCACAGTGTCTGTGCTTCTGTTGCCAACTATGTATCTTTCATCACTTTCTTATATTGGTCTGGGTCCAGTAAAGATGAACCCAGACCAAAACCAAAGAGGCACAACCTCTGCAGTGAGCTTGCAACCCAGGGTCCTGGCTCAGATGCTGCTGCAGGCTCAGCCCTAATGCTGGAGCCGCGATGAGCCTTAGATCCTCAGCCAATCCCAAATCGAGAGCTGTATGGTTTTACCTCAGCTACCCTTTTAGAGCAAGAAATTCTTCTGAACTAGCTGATCCCAGTAGCTGTACTATCTGACCAACATAGAATGTCTCATGCTTTAATCCCCAGCAGCCCTGGAGAACAGGACAGTGCTGGGGAAACTGAGGCATGAGGTAAACTTATGCATGTCTCTGCATGCAGGAAAGCAAGGAATTCCCTAACACTTGATCACCTGTTGTTGTTTCTAGCAGAATTAATGCTTCATGACTTTTAAATGCATATGTAATGATACCAGAATGCATGTACCAAGTGTGTTTTAATGTATCAAGAGTGTTTTAAAGTTTGAAATGGAACAATGTGCTGTATAACCACAGTGACTAAGGCTGCATGAACAAGCAATTGTCTGACTCAGGAGGGCTCAGGGAAACTGCAGAGATCAACTCTCATAGCACATTTTCGCCCGTTTGCAGTGAATGTATGTTTAAACTAAGTTAATGATACCAATCCAATTCAAATTTAGAGTTACCTGGAAGCTGGTACCATTGGCTGATGGTTTGTCTATTTTGCTTTCTTTTATTTTTCCAATGTTATTTAGTGCAACTAGGCAAAGCAAACAAGTTGTAATTTCTTGTGGTTGTCATAAATCTCACAGTAAGTTTTTTGCTTTTTGGTCCTGTGGAAATTTCACTTCTGCTAACTTCTTGAGTACAAAGAGAAGCTGGAAAATAGCTCAGAAAGCAGAAACATGGATTTGTCCAAAATCTTCCCAAAACAGACCCTTTGTGTGGGAGTGGCAGCAGGCGCACAACTGGGAGTGCTCAGCTTGTGTGCCAGCCACCATCTGTAGCAGGAACTCAGTGTGTGCAGGTAGAAAGTAGACAGACACATTAGGAAATATTGAGAGGGTATTATACTCCAGCGTTGCCTTTCCTTCTTGTGTCAGTCATCAAACTGAGCAGCTCACATTCCTGCAGCTTACCTTGGGGCTGAAATAAGAAAGAAGAAAACAATAATAAGGCAGCAAAAAGGCACATGAAAAGGCCTGGCAGAAGGCAGTCCTTGCATTTTAACGATTTTTATTATAAGAGATTTAGGATCAAAACTTCTCGTGGAAACATGTTGCAGTGACTGCTGTTAGAGGGAACCTATTGGACTAGTTTGACGCCAGGCTGCTCCAGCGTGTCAGTGCCAGTGCTCATTTGAAAAAACAGAGAAGGAAATTTGAAGATGGAGAAAGGCATTGTTTGAGATAGTCCTGGGGAAGGGCACTCGACCAGATGTCAGGAGATAAGGCTTCTCTTCTCAGATCTGCTATTCACCTTCCTGACCTCACACAAACTTCTTTGGTACAAGGATTCTTGTTTGTGTCTATGCAATTCTTGGTGTTACTGGGCTCCCATATAATTTGGCAATACCATAAGCTAATACATTTTTATTTCAACCTGACATTGGCTCTTCTCAGGTCAATTCCCAGCTCTTTTTGTTGCAGTATTTTCAGCTAAGAAATTGGAGAATAAAACTTAAACTTAAAAGTGATGATGTAGCTCCAAGAACAACTTACAAGATTTCATAAAAATGTTTATCCTGTAATCAAAATTCAAATAACAAAACAATCTTCTTGCTATCCCATATCACCAGAGCTTATTATAATAATAATTCAGTCATTTAAAAAAATACCAAAAACATTCTGGGCTCACATATTCAGCTCTCTGCCAGAAAGGAAACTACAGAATTCTATTTTAAAAAAGCAAAAAAACCACTACAATGATATCAAAACTTTCTCTCTTTTTTTTTTTTTTTTTTTTTTTTATCCAGAGCCATAGAAAATTTGTGGAAAATTTACAGGGTTGTGTTCTGCTATGGTCAACTATTATTATGTGGTCGCATATTATGGGATGTTTGAACTATTTTTTATGACTAAGAAGCCTATTATTTTCCATTTGCTGTGCTGCTCATACCAAACCTAATGAGGAAGGGAGTATTGTAATGTAAAGCAACACAAGCCAAAACTGCAGCATCTCATTAGAGACCCAGAGAGACATAGTGGACAAGGACCACTGAATATTTCTTCCATTTTCTAGAAACTTTTTTCTCCTTTTTCTGGCTCTTATTTCCCAAATCCTTGCTCAGGATTAAGTGCTAGCACTATGTAAGGCACTGAGTTATGACATAGATGCAGGGAGCAATGATTTCACCATAACAGTCCTATGCAGAAGAGCAAAAGTCTGGCACATGGAAACATATTTACATTTTCATTAATATGAAAATACAGGTAAATATTCAAGATATTCTCAGAATATGCTGAGAAGCTGCAATGAAAGTAAGCATAATAAACAGAGTATTATGACTGCTAAAGCAAAATTAGGCAAAAACCATGACCATGACAATTTGTAATTTGGTTGTAATTTGGCATCATCTGAATAATCACAGAATGTTTCAATTTCATTACAATAATTTTAAACAGGAAACAATCTTTTTTGAGCAGGTGTGACATCTAGTTAGCAGCCAGTGGAACACTGGACTAGGACTACAAGTGCCAATTTTTAAAATGGACAATATCAAGATAATTGTCTTAGATGTGCAAGTATGGGATTGAAAACCAAGAGAATCTCATATACAGTAATACCATGTCTGACATTGATTTCCAGTAGGCAAGTCATCTAATGGACAAATTTTTTTTTTCAGCAGGCAAACAGCCATCAAATCAAACCATTTTGCCCGTTTCTCTGCAATAAAAGTCAGAAAATAACTATTGACAAGGATTTTCTTGTAAAACTGTCAGGGACTGACCAGCAGCCCAGAGCTCTGATTTAAATAGGATCTTTACCTACTTGAAATGACACAGTGACTGTTCCATTTCACATTAGTAGAGAAAATGAGATCAAAATTTTTTTATGCTAGCAAAGACTAGAGACATGTGGATTCTATTTGCCCAGAAATTGTGAATAATAAATAAACCAAGTCACAGTTTGTTGGTAGAGCATTTATGAACAAAAAAAAAAAAAAAAGAGTGAGATTTGCCAAAATTGTTATTCTCATAGTTCAAATCCACAGATAGTTTAGTTGCTATTTCCTAGCTTTTCTGTGATGCTTTAGGCCAGCAATTCCTAAACTGTGGTTTATGGACCAGTGGTGGTCTGTAAAACAATGATAAATGGGTCTGTAGCTGGTTTCTGTAACTACATCACATTTGTTGTGTTTCCAATGAAAACTTGGATGGGCAGGGTGGGGCAGAGAGAAATTCTGAGGGTTGACAGTGACAAAAATTTTGGAGTGGACTATACTGGAAAATAGATGTAACCTTTTACAAGACTCTGATATATGTCTTTCAAAGGTTACATGTGTTGCAAACAGCCTTCAGGATTCAAGTGTGCTCTGGGCTGAGCTGTTCTCCAGCCTCCACAGGTCCTGCTGGTGCATTGTCTTAGTCAGTGTCACACTGGAAACCTTCAACTGCAGAAACCACACATTCTGAAGAAATTGGGTCCAGTGTCTCTGGCACTGACTGGTGCCCACCACTGGAGAAAGAACTGGATGACAGTTAATGTAGAAGGCTAATTGTTCTAAACTTTATGAGATGGGAGAGGGGGAAAGAGAAAGAATCCTATTTTGGCAAGTAATCCGTGGCAGATACATCCCACAGCCAGCCAGTTTATGCCCTGAAGCTCGGTCTGATTAGTGCAATCATTATCTCCGCCTAGCATGGCTAAGGACGTGAATGGTCATGAAATGATCCATGCCTTTCGTTAGTACCCAGCCACAGTTAACCTCACTCCATGGCCTTCAGGGGCGGTGAGTTTTAACAGGCCAGTTTCATGCTGTTCAGAAATCTTGCCATTTCTTGCTTCTAAAATTTGCTGCCCTTTAGTGTCAGCAACTGTCTTCATGTCTGGGATTAAAAGGGAGGATCGGTCTGCTGAGAAGCAATTGGTTTCAAAATACAAACCACTAATATTTAGAGGAGTGCAATTGCTGATTCTCAGCGTTGCTGAAGATACTGAAGATCTTCATTGCATTATTTGATAATAAAGCAAGATGCCCCTTGGCTTTAGCAAAGCTCTGTCTATTGAGATGTGGAACTCTTTTGCAACATTTTTTCTAGGTACTGTACATTTAAGTTTGTACATTAAGATTGCTGTGTTGTACAACGTGCCAACACAATATGTTTCTAAGGTGACAATGCTGCTTTTTTAGAGGCAGCATTTTTCCTTACTGCTTCTATTAATCTAAAGGAAAATAGAGTAGCACTGAAAAAAAAATAGTCGTTTCTTGTATTTGGATGAAAAAAGATGAGAAAAACATTCTTTAAGGACACTCTCCTACAGCTAGTCTATCTGTTCATGAATAGGATGGGGGTGTGTGGAAATAGTATGTATTTTCAGTGGTACAGATCAGTTGTCTAATGTATTCACCACATATTTAACTAGAAAGAGAAGACTTGGGAAGACGGCCATTACTGTGACAAGATTGTTGAAAATATTTAGCCTGGAAACCAAGGCAAAATGGAATTACATTCTCTGAGGAGAACATGTATAACACCCTATCTCTGGTGGTAGCTGTTATCAGCAGTGACTGACCTCAAAATTTTGGTACTAAAAAATCCTAAAAGAGCCTTGCTGAGCTGAAAGACCCAGATTTTTTCAAACACTCTTTAACAGCTTCTGTATGTGGCATTGAAGGTAAAGATTACATACATTGCTGTCTTCTCTAAGTTACTCCATCATTGCCTGCTACCATTTGTCACTTAGTTCTTAGATGTTTAGAATCTACAGGACCTATAAGCACAAAATTAGTCTGCAGAGTAGTGATGTTTTCTTGAACTCTGTATTTTACTGCTAGAGGCTTTTTAGGAATGGCAGATAAAATCAGTAACTTATGTTGTCAGTTTTCAAATCTCTTTAAAATTGGAAGCCACCTCTGACATGATCAAGTGAAGCAGAAGAATGACACTGTACAACAGCTTAAGCCGGGAAATGAACAAAGTTCTGCCTCATTAAAAAAAAAAAAAAATACACTGAATTAATGATTATTCACTGTTACACTATCTATATGTGTCCACCAAGGACCAGGCCTCCGTTGTGCTAATATTCATAAAATCACAAAAAAGAACAGTATCTCTTTCTTAAAATGTATGGTTTAAAATGTGTCTACATAGAATCATTTCTGAATAAGATGTAAATTTAAAGTTCAGTAGCTACTGAAAAATAATTTCCATGTGGAATTCCTTTTTCTGAGTGCAGCTAGATCGTTCATATAAATTTGATTCTTACTATGTTATAAGAAAAAAAGTCCCAGCTATTTTCCTTTTCTCTAGCTTGCTGCTCATGTTAGTAGATCACAAAAGTTTTCTCTTTCTCCACTTGTTCAGTGGAGTGATAGTTCCAGTCATCTCCTTTTACATATTTTTTTCAGTTTCCTAATGGCATGTCAGCTGTTGCAAATGTGCTGGCTTCACTTACAACACGTCCTAGATATTTCCATTTTCTTTGTAGAATTACTTCAGAAATAAAAGGTTGCTGCACTCAGACTGATCTAAGAATTTGATTTAAATTCATTCCATTTAATCCCCGGTACTTTCCTAGGGCATTTATTTTCAAAGGCATTTAGACATCTGTCAGTACTTTCAGTAGTTTCCAGCTGTTACATCCATATGAGAAGATAGAAATTACATAGTTTTGTAATTGAATTATAGATTTGGGATAACCAAATTTTGGGTTTTGTGGACGAGGTTGCTGCCTTGTCACCTTTAATCTTTTAGAGGTATTTCATGGCTTGAGTGTTACTGCCAGTGCATGTTAACTGATTTCTCTTTTTCTCTCTCCTCTTCATTCCCACTTTCCCTCACTAAAGAACCCAGGAAGCCTTTGTCTCCAAAAAGTATTTGAAATGGCTGTGTGCCCACAAAAAGTTCAACATATTTACAAAATGGTGTTTGTCAAAAATTCCCCAAAGATCCCTGATTTTCTACACAGTCACAAGAACTAACATGTATTCCTCCCATTATTTGGTTTAAGGAAAGCTGAAGAAAAGAAGCTAAAGGCAAATACGAAAAATAAAGAGTACTGGTTGCATTGTACAGTAATGCAGGGGATCCCAGAGAACTAATGAGACAATAATTAGACAATAATTTAGGTCAATAATTTAGACAGTGGTCTCAGTATACCAACTGAGCTAGCTTTTGTAGACATTCTTACAAGCATACTCAGATGACCCAACTGCAAACTGGTGTCTGGTCATTCAGGCTAATGATGCAGAGTAGTCAGCTACGGCATTTCTTAGTGCACCATTGGTTATGGAAATGGATATATTTAGTCCCATTAACTGAATAAAATGTCCAGGTTTGGAGCAAACTTACATGCTTTCTGATCATGTCAGGTATATGAAAACGTTTGAAAATTTAACTTTTGGCCACAGTTTGCAATTTCCTCTGATGTACAACGTTTCTAGCAGTAGGGTGATAGCGCTAAGTAGAATCAGAGGGAAAAAGTCATGGTTTGGATCCCAGGTGCACTTGGAGGTCTCTCTTTCCATTATAAAGCAGCTCAATCCCATTTAGCTTCTGAAATAGGTATGGTCTCATTTTCAATGTAGATTTGGGTAGGTGAGACTTAGATAACATTGCAAGTCCTGTAATAGGATCAGGACATGAATACCTTTTCACTGGTACAGTCTTTTGCGAGCATTTTTCAATGGTGAGCCTGCCATTGTTTATGGAGGCAGCAGCCATCACTTGTGCTAGGTCTGTTATTATCTTTGAACACCTGCAGAGTAAAAGCTAGCAGGAGCATATGGCCCCAGCTTTTACTCCAAAGAGGATGCCGTGAAGACAGCTCAGAAGTGTAAGAAAACTGTACTCTGGGCTGGGCACACTCTATGTATCTTCAAGTAAGCAAGCCAGATGTATGAGGGAGCGTTTTTTCAGCATCATTTACAGCCAACGTATTATATTAGTGATCTGCAGCTTGTGCTGAATCTCTATCTCTTAGAATATTTGTGGGGCTGGTACTGATCACTTATGCCTTTACATGGGTAAGCATAGGCAATCTGAAAAAAATCTTATACCTTAAGGGATGAGGCACTGTGCCTTCCGGAAAACATTTTGCAAAGTATTAAAACAGTAAGAGGACTGGCAGTGCCTTTCCAAGATTCCGTACAGTTCTGTTTATCCACATTTGAGTGGGGGAGAAGGAAAGGAATGAAGAAATAAAGATCATTCTCTGATTATATGCTGACCAGATCCTTAACTACTGTAAGTCATGTTACTATGAATATCTGAATCATTTGGGAATCTGAAACTGTATATTGCAGATTAGATGCTAAAGTGGAATTGGTAGAGTTTGAGTGTATGTGGAACACAATACCAAAATACAGATGAATTTAGGGTTAGAGGTCATGTTGGTTCAAATTTCAGTCTGAAATGCTCTTCAGCCTGCTGAAAAAGCTGACCAAATTAAAATAAAATGTGAAGTAGTGCATTGAATATCTGACTTCCAAGTTTCCCCCCAGTTTTCTATAATTTGTGATATTGTAATATGCACAAAACCAACAGAGCAGCCTCAGAATGAAGAGCCTGCTCTGTGCTTCTGCCTTTGCCCACTTGAAAATTTCTTGGATTTTCATCTGGGTTCTGATAACACTACTTTCAAAAGGTCATAGCATTTGTGGGTGAAATGAGAGCCATTCTTTATTCTTTGGTTGATAACTCTTCAAACAACAAATTCTAGTTCATTTGGTGTATTTCTGAAGGTTCAGCATTGAAAAGTAAACTCAGGAGAACTTACCTATTGCATGAGAAAGCAAAATGTACAGCTTGAAATTGGTTTTCCAATTCTGGTGTTAATCAAATTGACTCATTGGAATTACTCTGTGGTGTTACATTTACTTATAGGTGTTAGAGTCAGGAGTATAATGGAAGGAATAGCTGCTTCTACTCATCCTAATCATTGCATCAGTGAGATGCAGGGGCAGCATGAATATAAAAAAAGCAGAGCAAGCATGAGGTAAACATTACCTTTTTCAATCATCTCAGCTTCCAGTCATCAGGAGTTTAAGATTCTCCTGAGTGAAAGATTGCACCCAGGCTGACATGTTTATTGCCTGATGTGTGATCTGTCTTCCATTATTACGTATATATTTTTTCAGCTCAGTAGTGCTCCTGACCTCCAGATGTATGTTTCAGTACTGAATTTTGATGTACTGTGTAGTGCTATGTATGTACTATGTATGTCCTTAGACATCGACACAGATAAGTCCTCAAAAGACTTATAATTTAAGTGGGGAGGCTCTAATTTTTATGCTAAAAAGAATATGAATCCCCTGTTTGCCTTCTCCACATTGTTCATAATTATACAGACTTCTAGCATATCTCTCCTCGCTCATAGCTTCTCAAACCTGAAGAGTCCTAATTTACTTATTCTCTTCTCCAGTGGAAGCTGTGCGATACCTCTTACCATCCTTGTCAGCCTATCCTATCTGTGCCTATTGTTGGTGTACTCTCCTCTAATCCCTTCGTAGGTCATCCACCATTGGCATGTCTTAAAGCTCTAAGCCTGGAACCTAAAATCCTCAGAAAGAGCCTAAGAAGTGTTGAAAGAGACTCTCTTGGGGGAACTGGATTGTTGTACTAAAAAAGACTACATAGCTAATACTATGTCAAGTTTTAAAGATATGTAGGATAGAAAATGAATTTAGCTATGTGCATATTTGCTGAAATTCTTGTGTTGCTAACCACTTGATTCTGCTTCATATTCATGGATTTTCTTTCTTATCCTAAAAAAAAAAAAAAAAATCGTTCTTGTTTAAACACATATGTTATTTCAAATATATTCAACCACTTGGCTTTCAGCACTTTCAGGAGATATTATTTTCCTCCTTGTCTTTTATTGCCCAAGTTCAGCCCTTGTTAATATTAAAACAAATATCTTGGCACCAAGTGCAGTTTCCCTGATCCCTGTTTTTTGTTAGCCACTGTTTGAAAACCTTGTTAGCTTAGTGTTGGGCACTCATTAAACTTTCAACTTACACAAGCTGCCTCCCAGTTCTGACAGATTGTCTGTGCTGCAGCGTGTATATGCGTGAGCATGTGTTTGTGTGCGTGTGTTTGAGTGTGTGACTTACCGACCTGTATGCAAGGCCAATAAAACTGTAAAAGAAACGCATATTCCCCTTTGCCCACCAAATCCAGGGTGTAATTCTTCCCTTCCATCTGTGGCATACAGAATCCAGCAGTGATCCCATACAGGGCTCCATTCTGCTCTCAAACAATGGGCTGCTGTTCAGTCCATATTATCATCTATTACCTTAGCTGTGGAAACTCCTCATTACTAAGTTAATAAAATATTTTTCTTCCTTTCCCCCAAATTTTTCACAACAAAAAGATGCATGTCTTTGCATTCAGAATGATCAATATCTCTGCTTACGTATGCAGGTGGTCGCATGTTCTTTGTTTTATTTTGTTTTGATTTTTTGTAGGCTTTTTTTAGCAGAGCTGCAGGCAGCACAGGAGACGAGGGAGATTCTGTTTTACCAAAGGTTGGGCTTGGATATGCCCATGATTGCCTGGCTTGCATATGTGGAAAAACACCGTCAAACAGCACAGCAGCTCTTTATTTTTTAATTGCGACGTGACATTTTAATGTTTTACTTTAATTACATATCCCTTCTCCCAACACTTGCCTGCTGTTCTGGGGTGGGGGTGGGGGTGTGTGTGTAAGAAAAAAGAAAAAAGAGAAGTCCTTAGAGAGAACAATAAAACAAATAGAGATGCTTCTGTACCATGCATCAGAACAAAAGGGAGAGCTTAAAATGCCTTCCTCCATCTCTGACCTCCGTGATCCTGCAAGAGAACAAATTGCATTTTAGCAAAAGGAAAGCATCGGGAATTTGAAATATGTACATACAGGTCCTCCATTTCAGAGTAAATCAGCAGTGATGTCAGTGCTGCCACGCTGATTTACACCAGCTGGTAATGTTACCCATTGCTTTGGTGGGGTTGTACTGGTGTACACCTGCTGAGGAGGCAGGCTGTGAGATATCTAGAATATTGGTTCAGGCTTAGAGCACTGTTCTGATTCTGCTGTATCTGTTATGAATTAGGAATTAGTCCCATGAAATTAAGGGAGCCTGTAATAACATAAGGGAGGGTTAAATCAGGCCCCTTCAACGGCTGCTAACTTGCTTGGCCTCTGAATTTGTTCCCCTTGCTATTCATCTCTCAGTAGCTACTCGTACTGCAAAGTATCAATATTTACACTGGGACATGTTGCCTTTAAGCCCAATGGCTGATTAGTTTTTGTGGTTTGTGCTTGAGTTGAGATTCAAGGTAATGAGGGCTTCTCCTTCCCTGCTACTTACTCACCTCAGTCTGTCCTTTCCAGGGTAACTCTGTCTCCAAAATAATCCTAGTTCTGGCCTTCCAGAGAATATTTCGAACCAGTGGCAGGAAGGTGGCAGTTCAACAGTCTCTGCCCAGACTGCGTCCAGCCAGGCTATGAGGTCTGAGCATCAGTGAGGGTTCCTTTGACTGAGGACCATCACCACAGCATACGGCAGGTCAGGCCCAGATCCAGAGTAGAAATTAGGGGCCTCAGGATCTGAATGGTCATAAGCCCTAAGCAGCAATCCATGATCATTTGTAAAGTCCAGCTCAGGGCAGGGCACTGGATACAATTGCAATCCTGCTGGCTCAAATCAGAGAATGCTGTGACCCCTATAGTTCCTTCAGCTCTTTTTCAGCCCATTTCGTTTTGTGCGTTGCCTTCCTTTTTCACTCTGTGTGCATCTTGTATTTGGAGATGGGAATCTCCATGGGGCTGGATCCCCCTCTCGCTGTCTGTGCGTGCAGAGCCTAGCACAGTAGAATCCAAGCCTACTTAGGAGTTCCAAGTAACACCTACATGTTACTACCAGGACCTTTGAGCGGGAAGTCTGGGATGGCTGTGATACATGAGGTGGGAAGACCAGCAGCAAGAATGCAAGTCTGAGGGAGCTGCCTTTCCCTGGGTCCCTTTCTGGGCGTACCACCAATTCCCGACCCCTATGAGCTGTGAGAATCTGTTGCTTCAGACTGACTGAAGTGGCTCCCATGGCAGACATGGCTCCCATGCCACTGCCTAGCATCAGTATCTTTTAAAACCAGCCTTGTGTTTTGCTAGCACTACTCCAGCTGTGTGTGCTGGCTTACCTGCTTGTTGGAACCCCATACTTTAATTATGTGGTCACCTAAATTAATTGCTGTGTTAAAGGATCACACAGATGAGTAACAAGACCATACTTTAAACGTTATTTCATAATCTTGCCTAAGCAGTCAGTCCAGAAAAGCATTAATGAGTCAGGATGAGGCCAGATCTTACATGAATGAAATTCTCTTTCTGTGTGCTGAATGGCTGCATATTTAGCCACCACAATTTTAAAGAGAGACAGGCACCCAGATGGGTCAAATCTTCTTAAATCCTCTAGTAAAAACAATGGATGTGCACTCTATTTAAAGTAAAGGATGCCCTGCTTTTTTTTTTTTTTTTTTTTTTTTCCCCTGAAGGGCATTATTTTTGTTCTTTATAGCTTTTTTGTTTAATTAATAGAAAACAAAGCTTATACAGGCTGATCTTGCACAGCTCTCTGGATTTCTCTTATTTCTGTGGAATTTAATAGCTTCATTTTTTTTTTTTTTTATTGTAAGTCAAGGTGTCTTTCTTTAGCTCCCACAGTCATATGAAATTTCATCTCTAATTATTTTAAATAACATCCAGCTTTTCTGGGTGCAAAAAAATGTATAACACAGCTTGACACCATTGAACCCTGATAGCTTAAAGCTCAAAACCAAATTAATTAAGAATGATTTTTGCGCTTAATCTCATTTTTTAAGACTCCCGGAATTCAGTTTTAGGGTTACAAGTTCTTGACCCACAATTTTAGCGTGCTTGATTTGCCATCAATAAAGCTGGTACTGCAATTGAATTTTAGTCTGGGAAATAATTTTGAGTCTTCAGAAACTATTGTCTCAAAGTAACAGGAAACTTTCAGAGACTGGGAATAAAGCTGTTTATACAGAATATTTTAATTTGACTAAATCAGCAAGTTCTGAGGAAAAACATCATGTTGGGAGTACTTCTGGTCAGTTCTACTTTGCAGTACTACTCTTGACTTGTTATCCATCTCTTTCTTTTTGGAACATCAGTCACTTTTGGAAAGGTCTCTCCTCATGCCTTTATTAATCTTCCAACTTTTGCAAGATGCTACTGTTCCTTCCTGTGGAGCTTGCTGTCTGTAGAGTAGAGTAAAGAGGATGTTTGCCTCCCCAGCTGAGTTCCATATTGCTGCCACAGAAATTCAGGGGAGCATTGCCACTGATGTCACTGATACCTGGTTGGAAATGAGTACGTTCATTGTCCTCACTATCTGCTTTGACCTTTTGTTATGCTGGCAGAAATTATTCCATTGCTTGTCACTAGCAGGAAGAAATTAGTTTTTATAGGCCTTTTTCAAGCTAGACTGTTTTCCAAACGGGGGGGAGAGAGAGGAAAATGAGGTAAGAGGGGAAAAAGGGATGGGGCAGGGATTTCCTCTTTCCTGTTTTAGCTATGACATAGAACAAAGCAGAATCCATCATCACTGCACCTCAGGTGCGAATATTTGTTATCACGGGAGAACAACGAAAGTAGGGGGTGGCACCTGTGACCTGCCCTGGCCAGGTGGTAGCAAGTCACTGCTACCGCTGAGCCACAGGAACGGGGTGCGCTTATCGAATACTCCGGTACTGCTGGAAGTTTGTTCGCATAACAAGCAACCTACACATGTTGCCTCAGAGAAGCTAAGATGGAGAGTTTCGGAAGAGGACTTTGGGGTGTCTGTATGCATGCAAATTGAGATTCCCGTGTCTTATTTTTAGTGGTGTTCAGGAGATTGCAGAATCTCTCTAACCCAAATGGAAAATACTGCCAGAACTCTCAACATGGATTTTATCGCCTTTTGTCCACATTGTAGAAAATTATTGTATGGTGATAATACAGGTATAGGAAAATACCATACACATCCCAGTCAAGGAAGTTCATACATTGGAGACTATATTAGAGGTTTGTGTAGTTCTGTGTTAGTATGGAGGTGAGTTAGATAACTCAGTAAGGTTTTCTACCTCTAATTTCTATTTTTTGTTTCCAGAAATTCTGCAATAGTGCTGGAAGAAGTCCCTTTTATTTGAGCCCAGGGCAAATTCTGTGTCCTGTCCTTGGGTTTCAGAAAGGAACACTAAGAAGGAGAAACCATCTTTGTGTTTCTCTTGTGAGATACCTGACTAATTTAAGATAGTAAATTGCTGTCTATACAAAACTTGCAGCATCAGTTCACAGAAAAAGAGTCTGATTTTCTCTTTAATGCCTCCCAACATTGCTTTTTCATCCTGGCTTTCCTGTTGGAAACTGAAGAGGTAAAAGCTAACTAAGTATAGACTTTGCCCTGATAGCAGCAGTTCAGTGCTTTTGTCTCACAGGATTTAGCTTGAAGTTCTTGGTTACATCTCTTTTCCCCACTCATGCTGGTTCAATATCCAGTCTATTTGAAAATAAAGAAATAAATAATAACAAGCGTACAAGTCAGTTGTTTTTGAGACTGAAATGGGGATTTTTAGTGGAGTTTAGGTGAATGAGTTTCTGTCATCCCCCACAGTGGTTGCTCAGGACAAAAAAATAACCAGAACATCAGAGTGCAGAAGGACCAGGCATTTTTAGACCTGTAACTTCCAGCAGCATTCCCCCGAACACTTCCTCAGCTTGTTCCTTTGCTTCATCTGCTGTCGTATTAGCTGTCCTGGCAGGCCCACCGTCTGCAAGAGCACGTGGTCCTTTGTTGCACGTGCTGTAGGTGGTGGCAGTTGATGAAAGGGGAATATAGGGCACTGCTTCCTTGGCTAGCACAGCTTGTTTCCCTCTTGTAGCCAGAAAGCAGGGACAGGGGGCCTCAATCTCCTTCCTTCTTCTGAAAGATGAGAACCTCCAGGTGTGCACAGGTAAAATCGCCACTGAACTCTATTAGTTCCAGGGACTGTCCTTGCTCTCAAATAGGAGATACAGGAATAGGATATATCCCCTTGCCTCTCTTGCTTACCTCTTGCTCTTGCTTTCTTCATCTTTCAAGCCCTTCTCTGGAGCAGGTATTCTCAGGTGCACCTACAGTGTAAGCCTTTACCTTCCAAGATATATCCCAGCAGTAACTTCTGTTGGTAGCAGGGTCATCTGGAAAAGGCAAATTTATTTTGTGTGAGAACCTGAAAGTAAGAAAAATAATTCTGTTTAATTTTTAAATAGCTAACATTTGTATTCTTAAAAAAATAAATCTAAGTAAGAATGTTGTGGAGTGAAATAATTGCTTCTTTTCCTCTCTTTCAATGGGACAAATGTAAGCAAGAAAATCAGAAAATACTAAATGGAAAATGTTGACCATAACTTAAGTTCCATGGAGAAAATATCTATTCAATTGAAGTAATTTTCCATCAGTAAAAGTGGAAGCCAAGACTTTGCAGCACATTCCCCTTTCCATCAGTCATCCAACTGAGGGCAACATGATTGCAGGCCATGGGGAGGGTGGGCATCAACCCAGTGCCTCAGCCTGCATAACCATTTCCCAAACAATATTTAATTATTAGAAGCAGCTCTTACAAGATCATTTGATAAAACCTGATGTCCCGTCTGGCCTTCTTAGAACATAGCACTTTGGTAATTGTACTACTGTTTTATTTAATTGAATAAGGAAATTGGGTTTTTGTAGTTCACAAATATGTTACCATCTTGACCTTTTCATCTGCCACTCATATACTCCCCCGAGTGGTCTACAATATGAATTGCATTTACTCACCCAGGCTGTTCAGTTTGTCTGATTATAATTTAGCTGGTATTTTGTAGCACCTCGATACAGTCTAAATCAGCAGTTTTACTTTGAAATATTGACTGTTGAAGTTTTCTTTAGCTGAAAAGTTGCTGGGTAGAAACAGCAGAAATGAAGGCTGTCACCTTCCTTCAGTGTTGCTGGTATTGCTGCTTGATTACATGTCACTTGTGGATCGGTTTACGTGACACCTCCTAACCAGCATGCATAACAAGGTGGTATAATTTCCATAACTCTATCATTTGAGGTTAAAAATGAGGTAAAATGTTTCATTTTTAGAGGTCGGTGCCAATTCCATTTAGAACTCTCAATTTCTGTACACATTACTTACCAAATTATCAGCATGTCAATTGTGAGGATACCCTCTCTGCTCCTTTAAAGCTGCAGTGGGAAGTAAGTCAGCAAGGTTTGGGAATGATCTTGGCTGACATTCCTCCAGGGGAAGACACAGAGGAACATTCCAGCCATTATTGCTTTTCTTTTTCGAAGTGCTAAAACTACTAAATCTTTGTGGAGTGTGGTTCACTGATGGAAGTGTCATAAGTATTGCTCTTCTGGACATCTGAGACAAGCATCACATTTTGTCTCTCCTGTTCATGTTCTTTCTAATGCCATTTTAAGGGGCCAGTACTGAGAGAACCTCCTTCTTCTGTCACAGATATTCATGCCATTAGTGAATAATGTTTAAAGTAGTGATTTTTGTGAGTATGATCCTGTATTCTTCTGAATCAGCTGGATGTCTGATTTTCTAGCTTCCACCAGGCTGTCCAATTGTAGGAGGAAGTTTGAAAGTGTCATTGTCCGAATCTGACCCTCAAGACCACAGGTGTCTCGATGAGGGGCACTAGCTGCTTGGTTTTCTCTGAACAACTGCTGACAGATAACGACTGTTACCGTTTGTACTGCAGTAGCATTCATCCATCATGAACCAGCGTGCAGTCCACAGAACAAAAACATTTCAGCTCCAAGAGCTTAAAACCCATGAGTATGCCTGTCTGTGGTCAAAGGTGGGACCGCAACTTGCGTGAATGTAGGTAAGTTAGCTTTCAGCTAGATAGTTTGTTATCTGTGTAGCTCTTTATGCAGCTGAAGCATAGGGAGAGGAAGTGACATCTCCAAGGTTATTTAAAGCCTTTGCGTCTAGGAAAAAACCACAAACTGCTGAGTTCCTCTGTAATGCTCTGCTTACCAGGCTGCATACGTACTGTCTGGTAATTCTACTAGGGTCAGATGCTTCAGTAATAAACATATAAGCCCAACTGCATTCAATTTATACTACAACTTTTGATGGGGGTACTTCCTCTATGTGGCATCCAAAGAGAAGAAAATCCTGGTAGATGGACACCATTAGCACTGGGGAAGTTGTTGATCTGCAATCGACGGGCTTCTGGCATAATGATTTCCTGATAATTGGCCCATGTCTGGAAGCGGCAAGACATATTAATATTCACCAGAACCAAAGGGAGTGGTGGATATTGTGGGCCTTCTATCAGTCGATAATATCCTCACTGTTTCATGTGTCAGAAGAAGACAAAGACTTGGTCTTCCCCGGGGTTTCTTACATGGCAAAGGCAGTGCCTGGCAGTTTTACATGGACTTTTAGTTATTCAACAGTGGAAGCTGTGATCATGAGCCGGCTTCATCTGGTTTCAATCACCCGCTTCTCTCAATCTCTCTCGCTCTCTTTCTCTGCTGAATGTTCCTATGTTTGTGGAATATTTTTTCAACTGCCAAATGTGTTCATTTGGCATTACCTTTTCAGCCCGCAGCAGAAGGATTGCAGGAAAAAAAGAAGTGGCTTTATCAAAGTAGCTGTTTGAATCAATAAGGTGTTATCAACATTATGGGTAGCTTTTTCGGCTGCCCTGGCAGCAAACTTGTTCTACTTTTCTTGCAGGGAAGTGCATCTTAACCTTTCCCAGCTCTAGCCTCAGTGAAATTTAAAACGATCTGATCAGTATCTTTAGAGTCCTTAGCTGGCTAATATGATTCTACCTTGCTGGTATGGAGTTAAAGGGTGTTTGACTGAAGAATGGAGTAGTGTTGTTCCAAGATATCACATTATAACTTTGCTTTGGGGAAGATTTTTTTTTAGCAAGTAACAGTTGTGATGGAAAACAACCTCTCCTTTATCCTTCTTATACTTCTGTCACCAAGAATTTAAGCAAATCTGTTCTTCATCCCATCCAGATAAAGTCACAAGCAGATTTCAGAATCACTGCATGTGTCAATAATCATACAATATAGAGGCCAGGGGGCTGGTTTAACTTTAGCAGTTTTGTGCTGGGATTATTAAAATGCATGGTGATGTGTTTCATGAACAGGAATATCAAAGCTCCCTCTTTTATGTGGAGGAAGCAACGGCACATGTGAGAACACTCTAACCAAAAACTGCATTTTAAATAGAAACATTTCCAATATAAAGGCAGTTTAATCTGCATATGTCTGCTGCAGGGTCTCTTACTGCCTCCAGGAAATAAATGTGCTAAGTGGGTCACTTTTAGCTTAGAAGAGGAAGATGAAGTCAGTGTCTTCTTGGCACATCCAAAATGAAACCCATAGTTATTTCAAGGAAATTAAATGAGGACCTGGGTATCTAAGTAGGTGTACATCTATTCCTTTAGGTGAGAGCTGCTTTCATTCCCTTGAAGAATTGGCATTCAAGAGCTGTTCCATGTGGACTGATCACTAGAGAAGGCCAAAAACTTGGATTATGTTAATGGGGTTCCACCAGCAAGATGCAAAGGGTCTTTTAATTGAATTGGGTCCTTTTCCGCTGAAGGCCAGATGGACCGCTGTATGGACCACTAGATGGACTGAGCAGGCTAAGACAGCCCAAGGGAACAACAGCAACATACCTTCAGTGTCTATCATCTCAGTGATTTTAACAAAATCTTTCTTGATCTGGGTGGATTGTTTACATCAGTTTTACAAGTATCTTTCATTGCTGAAGACAGCCATGACACAGAGTATTGTCTCTTCAAGGTGTGAGCACCTCAGAATAAGAGTTAGAGGGAAGTGCTGTTAATTTTTGGTGGTTACTATACTTGGCCAAAAGGAACTACACATACAACTGAGCAAAATTCTAGCAAATTTGAGTATGTCAAGCTAGATCAACAAAGACTACTTTTAACTCCCATCTTAGCTTTCCAACTATTCATTTTATTCCCACTGTCTTCTACTGTATTTTTTGCTTTCTTCTAACTTAGCTTCAGAGACCTCCCTATTTAAGGGCCTGGAGCAAAATTTGTGATTTTGCCTCTCAACTGAAAATTATTCTAGCTATATCCTTTGCAATATTGGTGACAAAGTTTGAATAAATAGAATGATCTTTTCAAACCTTGTCACAAATTTTGCTCAAGGCAAGGAGTAAATTTGAGATTGACTATGGTTTCAGTCCTGCTGTAGCAATCTTGGCAATGTTCTAAGTTAAAGAGTGTGGAGTGAGAAAGTCCCATCTTTGGCTCCCCTGTGCCTTGGCTTGTTTTGGCGGGTTCTCTTTATGCCCAAAAGGATAATGTGTCTTTATGATCGTTTCTCCCTTTTTTCTCTTTAGAAAGATTTCATACAGAATGTTCTTTATGTGATGTAGGGAAGGCTGGACTCCTTGAGGGGAAGTATGGTGCTTCCTGCTCCAAATACTCTGCCAGTCTGAGCTCTATGCTACTCAGGCCAATGAAGTCAGCCACTTTGCTCCTGTATATGTGCAGTTTTCCCATCCCAACAGCATCTGCTGCTGTCTGTCTGGAGCATTTTAAAGCTGCCTGTGATTCCTGGGACTAAGCAAAAAAGCTTTAGTTTGGCTGGGAATCTGGCTCGCATACTGCTCACTATCCAAATAGAAGTTGTTCTTTGGTCACTTGAGTAGAACTTTGATAGCAGTATTTAGCCTAATATCTTCTCAGAGTATAAATCTATTGCTGTTAAAAGGTATAATTCCTCCTTTTAACTTGTGTTCATATCAGATTGAGATCATATTCACCAGGGGCTTTTTAAGTAACAAGGGAATAGAAGCCTTGTAAAATGCATCTAAGATTGCAGGGTTAATTTTTAACCTGCTGTAGAATAAAGCAGTATAAAATCAATTTGGCCAAAGCCTGCTTAAGTGGGTAATTAAAGTCACAATCAAGCAAAATGGTTTCTGAAACCATTGCAGCTATAGATCATTACACTTCTCTCCCAGCACAATGTAAAACGACAGGCCTCAACTAATGCTTTCATCTGGCTATCAATCATCATTACATTGTAAACTGCCAGGGTGAGAGAGGGCAAAGCTTTGAATTCGGAGCTGATGGAAGTTCTATGACCTGGGGACTTTCTTAAGCTAAAGGCTAATTAACCATAAAAGAGTCAAAGGTCTGCAAGTCTAACACATTAAATGATGTGCCTGGCGCTTTAGGTTCCATTGTATCAGTAAACATTAATTCTGTTAAGTGTGAACACGTCTAAGGCAATCATTGCCTTCTCCCACCCCTCCTTCTGCCTCCTTAATTTTATATCTGGGATTTTCTGCATCTATGTGAAGTTAGGTGGAGTTTAGGAACCATGCTGCTGCTGGAGAAAGTTCTGAGCAATGCAGGCTACATCTGGAAGAGGAATTCCTGACATTCTTCTTTCCTAATCAGCTTGGCCAAGCTAATCACATTAGCTTCAGAGAGTGTATTTGGTCATCATAGTCCAGAATAAACAAGCTCATAGTCTAAACAAGTGTGTTTGAAATTTCATAGACTATGTGAGGCAGCTGTAAAACCACATGAATCTATATAATAAATCTATGGATAGTAGTATAAAATTGAGACGTAAAGGTAAAAATTGAAATTTAAAGGTAGCAATAGCACAATATGGGACAATGAAAATAGCAATGGTTAGACAGATTTACATTCTGGAAAGTTTGAACGTTTTCTAATTAGTGTTTTGTTTCTCTAACAAAATCTGTTAACCAGAAGGGGATAGAATTGTTATCGCACGGTACCTGTGGGACCTCATTCAAAGGCATCAGACTCAGGGAGAATTTATCCACGAACTCCCAGGAAACACTGGATCAGATGAAGTATGGTATCAAATTGTATAACCAAAGCTCAGGAGATGTGTATTTGTCATTGTTATAATTATCTTGTTCGGGTACACCCCCACCCCCCTGCTTCATTCTAGCCTATCTGTCTTTGCCTGTGGTGTCATGCTCCAACCCTTCACTTGCATCACAACAGTTTGTGGAGCCACTCTATAAACCAGAACTAAAATAGGGTTAAAAGTTTTCATTTTAATCTGATACATTTCAGTGATGCAATTGGCAATGCTGGAAGGAGAGAAAATGAGTTAGCAGCTGCAGGGGAGGGCAGGAACTTCTTAAGTCAGCTTTGGCACCAGAGAAAGTGTTTATCTAAGAACATCCTGAGTCTCTCATTGATTTGTCATTAGCGTTTAGCAAGTTCAAGTTCCTGAGGTTGCAGTTCCATTTTACAAATCCTTTCACAGCTGAGTGTAAGGGGTTCCTGTTCCTGTCCCTGCCAAGCCTGCCTACATCCGTCAGCTGCTTGTTCTTGCCACCTGCTAGGCATCGCAGCCCTTTGGTCATACCAGTGAAATTGTGTAGCTGTGAGCTAAAGAGGTCTAAGAAACGACCTGTTTAAAAAAAGCACAACAGAGAAAATCTCCGATCTTTCCCCCCCAAAATGGGATAAAAGAACCTCATATCACTCTAGGTATGTTGGCTTTGCTAGATTTTTCCCTCACAAGAGGGCAAAATACTTTATGAATGTTACTTAATAAAGGATCTTGACAATATGCATGTGGAGGGTCCTTTACTGTCATCTGCCTTGATCACTTATCTAAGCCAGTTCAGAGTATTTTAAGAGTATTTCACACTGTAAGCCATTTTTCTGATTCTTAAAGTGTGTTTAAGAGTATTCTAAACAACTGCCTTTAGATCAGGGTGAATATATAATATAGCTGAAGCACATAATTTTGCCCACAATGCTCACGTTTTTTCTTAATTGCAGAATATAGTGAGTGTATGCATTAATTATCAATAAAGTTCAGCGGTGTGCAGAGTACTGCAGCAGAATGCAGACTACATTAGTAATGTGATTGTAGTGATGAAAACATAATGATATGACAGGCATAGTTTGCAGGGCAAATATCTCTTACCCGTTTCAAAGAGTTGAAGAAAATGGAGAAGTTTGGCATTCCATTTTCATTATCAGCTCTCTGTGTACCAGCAGTCATGCCGTTATCGCACAACAGTCTCACAAAGTAAATGTAAATGGTATTAGCACTTGGTTTGAGATCTTGATAGAAAGGTCCTTCCTGTGCTGGGAAGAAAATATTGATGAGGCCAGAGCTTTATGGGCTTTGGGCTGCTAAAGGTAACATTTTTGGAGAAACCCTAAAGTTATATCCTGACCATTTAGTGTCAAAGATGCCATAATGCAATCTCGGGAATGTTAGTGCTGGGTTTTTGCTTCAATTCTACTGTGGATTGTCACATCGTACTTTTGGTCTAAAGAATTACTCCTTTTTGCTTCTCCAAAAGTGTATCTCCAAAAGTCAACCTATTATCTCTTTCTGATGGGATTATTGATCTCTTTGATACAAGGAGCATTCTGATACAGCACACATGGCTTTCTCCAAGGCTTTTGACTTAGTACTGCTAGGCTTTGGCTGCATTCCAGGGTAGGTGTTCTTGTAACGTCCCATCCAGTCCTAATACTCTGAACATCAAATCAGAGCACCTAGTGGAGTGCATGGAAGTTCCCTCCCTGCTTATGTATCTGCCTTTCCACAAGACACAGAGAGACTGGGACTGAAGGGTCCTTTTGCACAGGTATTGTTGGGAATTAAAAGGCACATCACCAAAAAATCTCTTTTATTTGTTAAAAGATGCTAGGAGGGATCCCCGCAGACTGCTTTTTGCTCCAATACCATTTAATATTTTCTTCAAAAATGAATAATAAAATAGTTTTGAATAATGGTTTTGTAATAAAGATTAATGAAATAGTAAATAATGAAGAAGGCAAGTTTCAATCATGGAGTGATCAGCTTGTGCTCTTCCAACAAACTGATTTTTAAGACTGCTGACTAAGAAGGCAAGGTATTCCCACATGCTGTGAGTCTCTGTCTTGGAAATTCAGAGGAATGAGATGTTGTTATAAATAATCATCCCAGCAAGAGCTCTTAGTGCAGTGCTGAATTTAAGAAGGACAATGTGATCTTATAAGACGGTAGAAATGCCATGGAGCAGAAATATCAAGCAGTCATAGAGAAGTCATTTTGCTTCTGTGTATGGGATTGATGCGATCAGTTTTGGTGTCCCTGTTTCCAAGAAGAATGTGTAAGAAAGAGATTATTGGGAAGCAAGCTTAAATGTGCAGTTTGAGAGTTGCTATGCTCAGACATGTAAAGTATTTGTGCTCAGTTGTGTAAGGATCCTCTGCCTGTTTTCCACAGATGTCCTAAGTAATACAAAATGTCAGATTAGATGATTCAATAGCTTCTGAGGGCTCAGGTCCCGTGAAACCTGTGAAACAACTGATACTTCCCCTTCACCTCACCATTTATATATGCAAGATTGGACTAGTCGCATTCTAACTCCAGCATGATGCCACTGCAACCCAACTGCCTTCAGAAGAGTCACACTGGTGTCAGCCTGGAGTAATGCAGTGGCAGGCTATACAGTTTGTACAGAATTTTTGGGATACCTCAGGATAAAAGGCGCTATATAAATGTAGGTCATTTTTATTAAATGCCTTGCAAATTGTTTATAAAGCCTTTAAATATCAGAACAGCCATACCACATCAATAACTTCTGCACATGTGTTTACTTCATTTTAGTTTGCCACAGTTCACTATAAATGGCTTAGATATGTTCAGTAATTCAGTTATAATTAAATGTGAGAGCCTTCAATAAACGTATGTGTTACAACTGGCCTCTGATGTAAATGCTTTGCCAATTATATGTACATTAGTGATGACTGTAGCAGGCTTATAATTCTTTGTAATTCCTTGGCCTCTACTTTCCCCTCCCTTACATAAGTTTTATAATGGTGTGTAATTCTAGATTCACAGATTTTAAGGCCAGGAGAGACCATTAAATCATCTAGCCTGACTATCGGTATAGCAGGCTAGAAAATCTGGTTACTTAAGCAATAAGTCCAAGAACCTTTTTGCCTGACTAAAGTGTGTCTTCCGTCTTCAGGTGAAGACCTTGAGACATGAAAAATCAGTTAGTGGCCTCAGAAGTTTGCTCCAGAGTTTGTTAACCATCTTCATGGTGTCTTGTCTTCTTCCCTTACTGTACCCTACATTACTTCTTTGAAACAGCAGAAGATCCAGTGAGGAGAGCATCACCTTGGTTTTGAGCCTCAGCCCAGATCTTTTTGGGCTCTAAGCTACATGAAGTTTTGGGGGAAAAAATATCCTTGAAATAATTCTTGCTAACCCTTTTTTCAGCAGATCTCCAGATGTTCTTTCCATTTTCTTTCCCATAGTGGATAAATTCTGTGCAGAGAACCTGTGTGAGAGCCGTATGCCATTTCAAATTCATTTTCAGCCTTTGAGCACATTACTGAAAGAACTCGTCTCAGAATTTTAAGGCTTATCCATTCAGAAAAGATGCCAGATTTTAAAGGGCCAGGCATCTCTGTAGGTATATACATAAAATCAATACAGTGCTGAGTTTTTCCAAGAATCTGAGTGTGTCTAAAGTTGGTAAATAGGAGCTAAAGACCTTTAAAAATCTTCTCGCTTTGTGTGGATGTATTTTTTGGAAAATGCAGCTCTATTCTCATTCATGTGATGATTGACAATTTTTTGTACAGACTCACTGGAAAGAAGTAAATGTCCCCCCTTTCTGCCCATCACCATACAGGTTTCTCACGATCATCATGGACGCTTTACCTGATTGCCAGCACAAGTTTCTTTTCTCTCCCACGGTCTATTCAGCACTGTCAGAATGTCTACAAGTTTCTAACAGGATGTTTTTATTATTTTCCAAATGTACAGGCACTTTCATTGTATGGGGGTGGAGGAGGAAGAAGATGGAGAGTCTGGATCTAAATTCGGTTTCATGTTTTTGGAAATCTTGTTTTATTCAGATTGATTCTGTAGTCTGTGAGGATAAGTAAAAGTACGGCATATACATTAGAGGCAGGCAGAGGAACAAGTGACAGGCAGGAGGAGTTCAGCTGGTAGAGGGTTCCTTGGAGTTTTGTGTCAGAGCAAGGAGCAGTATCAGGGAATTGCAATTTGATAATTTAAGCAGAAACTGGTTGTGACAGAGAACCCATAATAGTTAATTATTATGTTAATGAAAACACAAAGGCAGAAGAGGTCTGTATTCTCCTGACAGTGATGTGCAGATCAGACTTGAATCCAAAGGAAAACATTGAAACCTCTTTAGAATAAAAATGCAAATTTGGACAGTGTGCATTTTTAATCGCTCTATTAGCACAAAATAAAAATGCACATAAACTTTAGTGCTTTTAATATTACACTTAGGAATGTTTACTTGCTGAAGGTAAAGTGCTTTGAGAAGGAAAGCATACTTCCTCACAGGGGCTGCTTCCCATAATTGGAGTATGACTGTTTAAATTGTAGCTCAGCAGAAATATTTTGATTCTGTGGGGCACCAGCAGCTCAGCAACAGTGCTGCCTTTCACATCCACTTCTTAAGCGTAACAGATCATTTAGACCCTGGGTTGGCTAGGCTCACATAAACCAGGTTTACAAAGAGTTATAAAAGCTTGGCTTTCCTCCCCGCTTCTACCCCACATTCCGATTTTTCCCCTTATAATTTTACCACAAGGCAATGCAGTTAAGCTTTTCTTGGATCATGTGAATCTAGATCAATAAATATCAGTTGCAGAATGGGAATCTATGCACAGGCATGTGCTAGAAGGATGAAATAGTTGTGTTAGTTTAAAGGAGCCTCAAAGTTTGTTTTGTTCTCTATTTGCAGGGCACAATGCCTATGTTATATAGGTAGCAAGCTGAAGCTGGAGTTGAAGAAGAAAGTTCCTTCTGAAAAAGCAGCAGTGCTGGAATGTGCTGTGGAGACTCAGGTTGGTTTTCAGCTCTGAAGGCATGTGCAGTAAGCAAAATTATGTTATCGCTGGCTGGATAAGGGTACTACACATGGACTAACCTGCATTTCAGCTGTGATCAGATAGTTATTGTCTGTAGATACATGCAAAGCTTCTTAGGGGAACAAGATGTTTGGTTCAACAACAGACTGTTGAAGTAATGAAGGCATTTTTTTTCTGCCAGTGCTTAGACCATGAGTCAGCCTCTACCAGGGACCTTGTCCTTTCCTCCCCTCATGTCCCTCTTGCAAGAGATAAGTGACTTCATTGGCTCTAAAGTGAGATTCAGAGTGAAATTCAACCATTTGCAGAACAACACTACAAACGTTAAGCGCTGTTTAGCAGAGATCCTGTGGGACCCAAGTGGTGCACAACAGTTATGCTAGCCTTGAGGCATTCTCATCTACCTACCTACCTTATCTCAAACACAGGAACTAAGTTCAGTGAGTCTTAGATCAAGTCCATGCTGTGTGTAGTGTGTGAAGCGACTGGACTCAGGTCATGACTCCGTCACTAAACTGAGCATCACTGTATTCCAGAACAGTATTCCTAATCAGAATTTCACTTTCTCTAAAATAGATTTAGATCTTTGCATGGAAGTTCCTATGGAAGTACAGCATATTTAGTTGTCCTCTTGACTGTGTAATGATACAGGAATTGCCACCGTGAGACTAAAGGCAGAGGGTACAATCAAAGGTATTGCACCTTTCCAATTACAGTTAACTCCTATAAAGATACAGTCTTTCTGATCATAAATAATGCAAAAAGTTGAACTGGAATTGTATACAGGTGTGCTGAATCAGCAGTGATGGTGGCAGCCTCTGAAACTTGCTAAATGGAGAAAGTCAAGCATATGGCTTAACATGAGTTACTGTAAAGGCAGTTGTTTTCTATATGAGAAAGTGGTAATTCTGTCATGTTTTGCTTTGAAGGAAACAAAGTGCAAGATTTATCAGACGGGAATCATGACAAGATTTTACTTAGCCATCTCCTGCAGGCCTACTGCATGATTCTAAGCAGTCACTTCCCGTCTTTGTGCGTCTGTCTCTTAATTTAGAAACTAAGAAATACTGATTCCCAGGGTCTTTTTTTTTTTTTTTTTTTTTTTTTTTTTAAAGTTAGAAGGAATCATTATATTTATCTCACCCAACTTCCTGCATAAAGCAACCATAGAATTCCAGCTAGGATTTATCACTCTCTTACAAAGTACTGTGCAATCCCTGTCCAGATGCAGCTGTATTCATGACAAAGTGAGTGGGCTGCACACTGATACTGCTTCTTTTCATTCATATGGCAAGGAGCAACATACCATGTATACTTGGAGAAAAAGAGATGAGTTTTTTAGCTTCCCTGATATATCTCTCCCACAAAGTATGACACACAAAAGTAATTGTATAATTTTTCATACAGAAAAGCAGTATCTTGTTTGTCAGGAATAACTTTTCATGAAAAGACTCTTCATTAATTAACAAGGTTTAGTCATATAAAAATACCATCAAAAAGTAGGTATTTTCTCCCTTCTTTATTAGCTTCATTGGGAGTAAGAGTACATTTACTTAAACTTAAGATAAACAATACATATATAGTTATGTAAGATTTATATTCATATGCACAAATTCATAGCTTTCTATGTGCATAAACATATATCAGAGTAGCAGAGTACCAGATCAAGTCAATCAGAGATAAGTGTCTCTTGGTCTCACACATGCCTTTTCAAAAACTCAGTGTTTTGCACTGCACAGTAAACCTGAGTAAAACAGGCCTGATCCTAACCAAGGCCAGATTAGATCTTTAGAACCTGGCCCTGTTGATTGGCCCAAGGCCTTCCATGTGCAGATACCAGTGTGTGTGTAAATCAGCACTCAGAGTAGGTGCCTTCAATAAAGCTACTAGTTCTGTCACAGTAATAGTGACCCTTAGTATATTAATATCAGGTTCCACACGTTCTGGGACATAGCACCTTGATGAAGCAGAACTGAGCACAGAATTGTGAAGCAGTACAGCACATCTGGCTTTCAGCTCCAGAGGCATATGACAATATGTTATTAATGGAGAAGTCAATAGCTACATGTTGCTAAAGCTCATATGGGGGTACTTTGCTTTTTAATTAAATCCAAAAGATGCCTTTGGTCTGAAAAGCTTCCAACTGAGCATAATTTACATTTCATTGTTGATTAGCAGAGTTTTAAGTGTTTTTATTATTCTGATATCATGTGAAAACACCAGAGCTTGAATAAAATATCATAGAAGGAAAAGGGGCTTAAATTAGTTTCAAAAACAGATTAACATCCCCTTTCTTCTCTCCACTATATGTTCTAATTATGCAATAGAGCAGGAACACAGTCCTTACTACTGTTTTCAACCAGTGTGTGGGGAAGTCCTCATCATGCATGGGCCCAGTGCAAAACCTCCTGCACCTCACTTCTGTGATCCCCACTGCAGAGGATGTAGCAACATTGAGGAAGCTCAGAGCCAGCATAGAGGAATCTGAACAACAGAAATGGAGCTTGCTGGAGACCAGCAAATGCATGTCATAGCACCTAGTAGGCTGGTTTGTCTTGAGTTTGGTCAAAATACAGGTTGGTAGATCCCAGCTGCACCCAGTTAGAAGCATCAAATTTGCTTATAAATCAAGGACCTCAAAGCATTCTCCAAATGTTAATAAGCATTATACCATATGCCATACTTACCTGTGACGTAAGTAAATATTAATATATGTATTTTACAAATGGGCAGGTTTGAGTTCCCTGAAACTACTTTGCAAACCTAGAGCCAGGCACAATCAGAGCTGAGAAGGGACCTTGGGATTTGTGACAATGTGCTCCAGATATTGGCTGGTTTACAGCCTTATCAGAATCCTACAGTGGCAATATGAGAGGTGTTCCCTCAATCCCTGAGCCAGCCTCTGAGTAACCTCTTCATTTTTCTCTAGTTGCATCTGTGAAAGTGCCTGTTCTCTCCATCAGATAGTAACAGTGCCAGGAGAACAGGATTGCAGTATCCTATTCCTCAGCAGTACTTGCTAAAGGACATGGAAAAAATAATACACCATGAAGAAGAAAAGCATGCTCAAGTCTGACAGTGTAAGTCCCAGAATACAGGGGAATTTGTGGAAATCATAGTCAGTTTAGACAAGTTAGTAACTAGAAAATTGACGGTAAGGAAAGTTGCAAGGAGCAGTTCTGACTCTAGGCAAAACAAATGCAGTTGCTTTGCCTTGTTTGCATCTGACTTGAGATTCAGTGAGAAGGATGATCTGTGCCCAATTATGTTTTGAGGTGTACAAAACCTCTCAGGAACTTCTACCAGCTGAGATCAATGTAATAAACCAGGGCAAATATAAGTCAAGAGAGCACAGACAGATCAAAGGTTGAAAACTCTCATTTTTGCCCTTTGTAATCCTGCACTGTTATTACTTACAGAACCTGTAGTTGCTACAATTACAAGCTCATGGATAGTGGTAGCACAGGTTTGAGGGTTCTCCATGTTTTCAGAAGACAATCTTTAGAAACATCATTACCCTATGTCAGGCTTTCTTGTCATTTGTCGCAAGAAATGTGTATGTTTAAACCAACACATACATGAACACTCTTGCAATCCCTGAAGAAGATATTTTGCTGGTTCGAGTCCTCATTAAATATGAATTCATCTAGTTCCATTGACCAATTTATAGCAAATAAGGCTCTGATTAAGATTTATCCAAAGAAAAACCGGATCCCCATGATCAAGACAGACCATTTCTAACAATCTAGTGTAGCTGAATCAGAGGTTTGGGGATTGCTGCAGACATCTCTAAGCAGAATGCCTGGCTTGTATGAATCTATGGATTTAAAGTGGCTGGTTTACATTTAGTAAAATATGACAATCTAGCAAGTGCATTTAAGTCAGAAAATGTAACCCAAATGAGACTTGGGTATTTTTTATTCAGATGAATATTCATTCAGCAGTGTGCATTTCACAGGTAAATATAAGGTCAGCAAATTCAGAAACAGGGTTATAGCCACATATTCCTGTTTTAATTCACTGAGTAGCACTTTCTGAGTCAATTCTACTGTATGTACTGCCATGAATTAAAAACAACATATTTTAAGAATGGCGGTTCTTAAAACTGAATGAGGGTAAGCTGGGACCCAGAAACAGGGAAATGACTTAATTTGAACTGCACGGCAGTTCACTGGCTGGTGTCAGAACGGTGCAATGATCAAACTGTTGGGATACTGTGGCTTTCTGATTTAATTTCTTAATACGTCTATATTTCTATGTAGATGTGGTCCCATATTACAGCAGAACTGTAGGAGCCACAGTTAGAACTCATAACCTAATGATAAGAAGTATTTTAGAAAAAGAAAATTATAAAAACAGTCCATGCTTTGCAGAGCTTGCTGTCTATAACCCCACTTGTACAGCCTGTGGTATTCTCCAACACTCCACTGACATCACTGGGAAAATTAAAAATGTGCTGGCTCTCACTGCAGTCCATCTTACCTAACCCCTCATGTAAGTTAAACAGAGGGGCCACGTATTTTACTGAGTAGAGACAGCAGGCTGAATTAGGACCCCAGAGATGGTTACATGGATCGCTTGTTCAGGATTGTACCCAGCCCTTTTCCTTCTCCATCGTGATCAAGTAACTTTCTTGTGGCAAACACAATAATTCCCTGCAGGGGGCAGGGATATTAAGAAAGTATGTTTAGAGTCTCTTAATGTAATTTAGCAGCAGGAAACTAGGAAGGAGTGCCAGAACCATGTGAATAGCCAGTTCTTTGTGCGGCACTTGCAAATGCTCCACCTAGGCCACAACAGGGCAATTGCTGCTTGATTTGAATTTATTGCTAAGAAATGTGTGTCTACAAGTACGTTCCACACCTGATTTAAGGCTTTTCATTTACATGTGACTTACTTAATAGTAAATTTACAGTTTAAGTATGGTTAATGAAAATTAGTATTTTATTCACTGGAAACTCTTGTTGGACTTTATTTGCATATTTAAGCTCTGTAACAGTTCCAAGCCAAAAATGTTTCTTTCCTAAGGCCAAGTATGTCTGCTAGGTGACAGGATTGTCAACACCTCTTAGCACTGAATGTAGCACATAGCAAGTTTTTGCACCTGAATGCTGTGGAGGTGTCCTCATTATAGTTCTGTGGTAAACCCAACATAAAAATATTTCATTGTAATAAGCATTCACTTAGACCAAGTCAGTAAGCAGAAAACTCTAATAACTACTTGAGCATAGTGAAGAGATGGTATCCGTATTGAAGAGCTTGTGTTAACATAATCTAGGCTTGGGGTATCCAAAAGCACAGAGAGCAAAAGGGACCTGTCTCGGGTCATGCTGCTATTCAGTGGCTGGTTCGCTCCTTAGTGATAGTAACTCAGCGATTTAATCATGTTATTTCCACTCTCTATCATATCAGTTACATGAATATAATAACAATATTTAGTTATAGAAGATCGTGAAGTGGTTTAGGTAGCAAGTACCAAAAGACTGCATGGTTAAAAATCAAAACAAAGCAAAACCAAAACAATGATGAAACCCCCAATTCTCACTTGTGTCCTTAAAAACAGTTAATAATATCAGGAAAAATGTATCCCTCTGTTGCCCTCAAATAAAAGACGTCAGGGATGAATTTGGCCCCATTTTATTCAATTTGTCCTCAATTTGCTAAGCTCATTAATTTTCTCTTGTTTTACTCTCTGTTAACCGAGAAACAGTAGCCCCTTTGCAATAGGCATTAGAAGCAGGAAATCTCAGGGTATGTTTCTAATTGCCTGACTTTCTTTCCCTCTTTCTGCTGTTCCTGTTCTTAAGGAAGCATGAGGGGGTGGCATGAGCAAGAGGTGCCACTAGGGAAACAGAAAAGAGTATCAAGGTCAGGGTGAAAACCACACAAGAAGCAGGAAGAGATGCTTGCAGTTAGGTTCATGACCTCTGTATTTTTTCTGATTGTCCAGGAGAGGGAGGAAGGGGGGTAGAGAAGGAGACATAGGAAGTTAACATTAGAGCAGATGTATGCATAACCCCTGCTAGAAAACATCAGAGAGTTACGAAGGTTGCATTGAAGCTGCTAAAAACTGTAGGGTTCCTACTGCTGAACATCTGGGAAAATCAGAGGTGTGTCTGCACTTTGTTCCCAAGCAGCTAAGGTAGTTCCAACAGGTAAAGGTCAAAGCCTGCGTTTCAAAAGGAGAACTGAACTATAGGAAAGACTTGAAACATGTTTGGTTATTCAAAAAAACATTCAAAATATTTAAAAATCAAAACAATACCATTCATAATCAGTAAAACTGAAGTTCTTACCCAATATAGTCATTTAAGATGTTCATAAAAACTGGCAGGTACTAGCCTTAGTAAGAGTCTTCAAATTCTCACTAAGATAGTTGCATTCTTCATCAGTTCTCTCTGTATTCTGACTTGGGTGTAGTAATGTACATGTCCTGCTCTGCAAATACAGAAATGGAAAACTGTGACCAGGTCAGAGTGCCAGTTAATTTTGTCTGGGCTTTCTGAGGTCTCAAACATTTCAGTTTAGAAACATTCCTGAAGAAGATAGAATCTTTCTTTCCATTGCTTTGGGGAACAGTTTTAGTGCATCACCACAAACTGTGAGGGTAAAAATCTGTTACAAAATTCAATCACAATCTTTGCCCTATTTCATTACATATGGAACTGCATAGAATTTTTAATAGTCTTCAGACGGGCCTATAGAACACAGTGGCTCTGAGGCAGTGGGTGACAGACCACTGCAATCGAAAGATGCTTGGTACAATGAATACTCTGTAAAACCTCTGATGGTTTTCTACAAGGTTGGAAGGAATGATGAGTGATGGACTGATTAATAAAAGTTGGTACACTAGGTGTGTAGGTGATCTTCTCCACCTCCATGTAACACTGCCCATTACATTGTCACCTGCATTATACTCTGAGCCACACTTCCTGGTTGAGTAAAAAATGCTAAGAAGCTACAAAGCAGTCCTCAGCCAAGCATAAAACCAACTCTGGAAATTGTAGTGACTTATTTTTTCCAACCACAATTAGCAGAAAAGGAGCGTGTAAAATGGTGAGTGGAAAGAACAGTTTAAGTATTGGTGTTCTGACCAGCTTATTCTACATGCAGTCAGGATACTAAAGAGCTTAAATGGCTTTTCAGACTCTATGTATGATATCCTCTGGTGTTTCACACACACAAAAGAGTTTAGAGTCTGCTTCCAAGACTTTGTACCTTGTGATATCCAAGATGATGACTCTTCTGTGTGTCAGGGAGCTCACAATAGTCATCTATTGATAGAGGAAACTGAGTTCTGGGGATTCCAGGTTATGTCTGGATGGGACCCTGTCACTGACTTTGGGGAGTCAGGTAATTACACCAGGCTTCATTTGCCTTTCTCCTATGTGACATTGGAGACACATTAGTAAAAATGTGTTCAGTTTCATGTGTACCAATAATAAGGCATTATTGTCTCTACTGGATGATTAGAAGACATGAGAGTATCACTAAATGTGCTTGCAATGAATGGTTACCAGGACTGATTGAAGTTTGGTGTGGCTGGATGCTGAAAACAGGGGGGGGAAAAAAAGTTTTATTGAATGGAAATAAAATAAAATGGAAAAAAAAAAAGTTATGTTTTTAGTAAGCATTTATGAAGGTAATGATTCTGTTTGAGATATTGCATGGTGCTGAGCATTCTGGGGAGAGTTAGTGTCAGGACACCTTTTGTAAACCAAGCAGATGATGTCCAGGTGGTTTTTTGTTGACAGCAGAGAAGCCAGCAGCCTAGTTGATAGATTTCTGTGAGCCCCCTATTCAGTCATCAAAGCAATAATTGCTGCATCTGGACTTGAAGAACAAATTATGAAGAATTCCACAAAATAGGATTTCATCTGAATTCTGGGCTTTGCCAGCTCTGAAGATCAAAATGTGAACTGCAAGCAGAGGGGAGTGAATGAGCAATTGCAGTCTATTGTCATATTAGATACTCACTTAGAGAAGGGCCAAGATTAAAACAATTGCAGGAGGAACTGTCTTACTCTTGGAGAGCCTTGTTTGATATCTACAGATATTGTTCATCCATTATTTCTTCCTTTGCAAGTTTATTCTTTGCCCATTTTCCAGCTCCCAGCAATGTTCTTTGTTTATGCAGCTGGCTTAGTGCTTCTATTTGCTGCATACCTTTGAATATTTTAAATTTTGTTCCAGTGCAGAGTATAAATTTGTGAAATATCAGAATTAATCTCAAAATGGGATTTTTATTGCCTCATTAAAAGTCTATTTTTATGTTTCCTGTTCTAAACTGCTGCCTTCAACTTGCATTCAGAAATCCCATCAATGTTCATATAGATTCAGGGAAGAACATATCTGCTGAAAAATTAAGTACTGTAATTATCAGTTGAGAGGGGCTTAATTCCTTTTTACTGATAAAGGATCAGGATCTGCAAACAGAGGTTAGTTACCTATGAGTACCTGCATAAAGCTGATGATAAGTCCTGAACCAAAGACACAAGGATAGGGATAAAGACCTGGTTGGGTTTTTTTGACTCTTGCCTGAAAACGATTACGTTCTTAAGAATCAGAGGAGGAAATGATATCTTCTAGAAATCTCTGTTAACAGTGAAGTGAACATGTTCAAGTACTCAGGAGCCATGCCAGTTGGAAAACTTTCATGCATTGCCATTTTTGCTAACGGTGCCTGAGCCTGGCAAAGCTAACAATAAAAGGGTTCCCGTAGGCTTCATCTACTGGTAAAGTAAACAGCGCCAGGAAGCGTTCCTCAGCACTGGAACTCAGATCTCGGTGCTATTAGATTGTTGGAAAAGTTCCTGGCACGGTTTCACTTCCATTAGCTGGACACCTCCTTCACAATTCATGGGCATGGTTCAGGAGTTAGCAGTTTGCAATGAACAGTTAGGATACAGCCACCCTGGTAGACAGTAAGTGAAAGTAATTAATAGCATGGAAGAGGACTGCTCCATGCTAGTTGACGTTAGTACCAAAGAACATGCTTGGGTACCTAATAGCCCTCTTAGACAAGCCATGCACTAGTATCAGCAAATCATAGCTTGTTTAGCTGAATGCTTCTGGGGAGATTAACTGTGCTTGCAGTTCTAGAGACCAGGCTGGCAAAGCACCATTACAAAAGAGGACCCTGATCTGAGTCATTGTGAGGCCCCCACCGAGGGCTTTCACTGGCTTGCTACCTGACCTTGCCTATGTCCTTCGGGGCCCGTAAGATAATTTTCTTGTGATGAGAACACTGCTGAGATATACTGCATTCACATTCCTAAAGGTGAAAGTTCTTGTTTACCCACAGAGCACTTACAGTATAGGAAATGCCAGCACTTTCTCTACAGAGCCTTGCCAGCATGACATAGTCTTAAACTGGAGTGACTGCTCCTAGGGTAATAACGCATAATTTAGTTTCCATGACTAATTCACTGGCTGGCACCTTGATGGAAAACTATCAGCTGTGCTACCTAAAATGATGATGTTTTTTCAGACAGTTGGAAACTCAGCATCCGGTGCAGAAGTTCATCTAAGATGAGGCCACCTACAGCCAGAACCTGATCCTGGCTTGTGATCACTCCTAGTTAGGACTGAACTCTTGTTCCATTGCCAGTCTTGTAAGTCATCATGTCGCTCAGAGTGTTGGAATTTGACATAAAAAGAAAGCCCATAGCATCCTTTCCAGCACTGTAACAAATCATTAGATCAAGTGGGAGAAAAGAGGTAACAGTGTCTTCTCCTATACTCAGTATTACAAAGCAGATACTTGCACGGTTGCTCACTTACCCTCTGCCTGCCATCAGAGGCTTTGCTCTGTGGAGGTCACAGCAATGCCTTTAAGTGTTGCCACAGAGAGTCAGGAGGTGTTGTGTGGGGTGGAAAGGAATTAGAAGCTTTGACTTGCAAAATGTACAGTGAGAAATGTGTGGGCATGGGATTCACTGAAGAAGAGAGAGAGTCTTGGTCAGCTGTTAACAGCTCAAAGCCAAGAAAGTCCTCACTGCCCTGTTGTAATTCCCCTGGAATGGGAACACTGGAAGATAAGCAAAGTGCCAACTGGGAAAGAAAAGGGAGAAAGATTCCAGTATGAAGGAGACAGGGAGCAAGTGAGCTTGCTGGGGAAGATTAAACAGCCTTGGGATTGTTTTGAAAGACCTCCCTCATTCAAAGCAGGATGGAGAGGTGATTGGTGGAGGTAGATGAGCAAAGAGAGGACAGGGAATGGTAACAAAGAGAATAGCTAGAAATGAATGACCCATATGCTAGAGCCCAGTTAGTGACCTGCCTTACGCTCTCAAGAGTCGTTGTCAGTAGCACCCAGTAGTAGAAAATGAAGCTGAAGGAACTGTGAACTTCTGGCTAGTGACAAGTGCTCAGGCTCCAGGCGCCTGAAACTTGCTCTGGCAAAGGACATTGATTGGCTCCCCGGCTGCTGCTGTCAGGAAGGAGGCCAAGGACCGAACGCTCCTCTCCCTCTTGGGGTGGTCTCGCTGGTCTGAGTGAGCTGTGTGTGTGGCAGAGACCCTCTCCCTGCCACTGCTTGTCCCGTACCTATTCTGCAGACAGAAGGCCTCTGTCTGCAGATTTGTTAAACTGGCATCTTCTATCAGAAGTAGATTCACTAAAAGAAACATGTAGGAAGGGAGAGTTTATTTTGCCGATGCTCTTTATTTTAATCATACAAAGAAAATGACAATTTTTATATAGAAGCCATTAGGGATGCAGGAGGCGTCGGTTCCTAGCTCTGGGGTTCTTTCTTTTAACCAGACTGTGGTAATGCAAATACAGCCCATCATGATATTTATATCTTTAATTATTGCATTCACCACATTACTAACACACTGATGGGCCCCTTGTTCTTCATTTGTCTATTTCCTTAAACTTTCTGCCCCCTTTTTTATTATTATTATTTTTTCTGTCATGTGTGCAGTTCTTGAAGGTCAATCAGACGTCACGGATAGAGCCATTCTGTTCAGGGGCTCGCAAGCAGCTTGTTTATGAATGAAGAAGGCTTTGTGAACTTCCAGGGACCTGCTGAGCTTTTTTATAAAACTACCAGTGGGACAAGGAGCTTGGGAAAGTAAAGGCCTCTTACGGAAACAGAAAACGGAGGCACACTGCCAAAAAACCTGGGCTGACATTCCGGTTTGTCAGAATCATGTCCAAGTAACAAGTTTCTCGAAAACAGATCAGGTATCTACACATCCAGGGTTTGAGCCTTCCATATGTGAGCACATCGCAGTATGGATGCTCGGAGACTGTCACAGCAAGTGGTTAAGTCAAGATTTGACCATAAAGGTGTCATAAAATGAACTGATCAGAAAGCCCGGAGTTTTGTGGAACAGAAAACAGAAGGATAAACACAGCTTAAAGAAAATATATTAAGGCACTATGTCTGCAATGCAGGCAATAGCAGATGCATATTGATCTACACTCCTTACCATAGCTTTTTAGCCATATTTTTACCTTTCTTAAAATCAGTGCTTCATGCAACTGAAAAGACATTCTATTGTTAGAGGCATGCACAAACACTTATAAAAAAATGAAAAATGTAGAAATCACAAAGTAAACACTAGTAAAGGTAGACAAACAATTTTGACTCCAGTGCAGTATCTAGCTCATGCAGATAATTTTGAGTTGAATATTTTATTCATCTGATATCCTGAATATTCTGTGGAATTATTAAACACTTGTCTAGTTTTTATATATACCTTTAATAGGTTCAATGGAATTCTACACTGAGATTTTGGTAGTTTTGATGAGACTTTTTCAACTGCTGTCATCTCTATAGAACCTCATAATTTTGAAAACATCCAAGAAGCTGAAAGTTTACTTTGAGAAATGACCAGAGAGTTTTGGGTAGGTGAAGATTAGTGTCAGGCAGGGAGGGATCAGAGTTAAGGAATTGTGAAATTGGTTACTCTCTGCATTCTTAATTTTTTACTGTGCTATTTCTGTTGCAAAATTCGCAGCATCCCAATTGCCATTGTTAGGATGATACCAGTAGGGAACAGAGAAATCTGAAGGAATTGGCTCATCCCATTCGTGTTTCTACATCTTTCATTTTGTTTGATTGGGCGTTGCATTTGTAAGAGTTTCCTAGGAGACCGAGTTAATACCAGATACGATACGGCCTGCTCTGTAATAACCCTTGGAATTGTACTACTACTTTCGTAAAACTGAAGTGTGAAACTGATTCTTACATATTTTAGGCATCAGTAGAACAATTAGAAACAATTTATTTGAATGTCTTGGATTATGTTTGAATCTCTTGGATTCTGTGGGCCTCTTATGTGTGTAGCACCCCTACTGCATTTAGCTGGAGAAAGAGTAGAGGAACTAGCAGCATCTTTTAACTGGCCTAAATTTCCTTTAATTTAAAATTTAGTTGCCAACACAGTGGAAGTCAGCTGAATGTTGTTTACTGGAACTTTTATTGTTGTGGTCATTGTTCCAGTTCCTTCAGGGAAATGCTGATAGCCTTCATGAAAGCAGATTTAGGAACACACAGCAAAGCAACAGGAAGATACTCAAGCAGAGGTCTAAACCAGACTTCAGTGTTCTTCCCTGACAGCTGGCTGTGCAGCCCCTAGGTATTACATGTCTTTCTCTGAACATCTTTGGCATTTTTTTAAACAATGGTAACAAGAACAAAACCTGAAGAAAAGAAATCAGTGGTCCCCAAAGCTCCAGCACACCAAATAGCGGTGCAGTTTGAGAGTGCTTGCTACCATCAAAGCAACAGTGACTTGTGGAAATCTTTGGTTATAGGTCCTTCTTTCTTGTTTATCACTCCAAGAGTGAGATTTTCTCTTACTTTCCAATTCTTCCGTTCCCATCTCTGCATCATCATTATCATTATGATTCCTTCTCCTTGCTCCAGATCACCTTGCCCATATGCCCCTTTCTCCTGGGGCATTTCTAGTTCCACCCAGTCATGCTTTTCTCTTCTCTTTACATTTGAGTCAGGCTACTTTCATAGGTAGATGTGGCACTTTAGGGACATGGTTTAGTGGTGGACTTGGCAGTGCTAGGTTTACAATGAGGCTCACTGATCTTAAAGGTCATTTCCAACCTAAATGAGTCTATAATTCTATGATTCTATGTCTCATGACACCTGGACACAATTAAGCCCTATAGATAAAAGAAGAACATTTCCCTAAATCTCAGATTTGATGTTTTATCCAGTAGACTGAAACAACAGTTTTGAGGAAAACCCTGATCATCCCCCAAGTCCCTCATTTGAAATATACTCTCTACAATTCAACTGTCAAGCTCTACCACACTATTACGTATAGGCAAACATTCATTTTTGCCCAATGACTTAGGGTTTGGCCAACTTTGAATTGTTTTTAGTGGGGAAGATAAAAGGCTCATCTCTGACATAAGAGAAAC